>CABHPP010118465.1:0-19402 GCA_902168425.1 Peromyscus attwateri
TTCCACTGCACGATACAACTATGCTCTTTCCAGACACTTCATGAAAAACTGGCAATTCGTTTTTGTCTGTGTTTAATATACTTCCTAAGGGAAACGATGAGCTTTGAATGATAACTTTGTAATTAATAATTTAGTGACTTACGTTGGTAGAGAACTTGAAGGCTTTGGTGATTTCCTTGGTTTGAATCCCCCCCCCCACTCCACCCCCACCCCCGGGCTCATAAGGAAGCAAACAATTCCGTTTAACTGTGATGAGCTAAGGCACAAAAGAGCGAGTCCGTCCTTCCTCTCTGGGGATCCACGCGTCTCCTTGGAGTAGGGTGTTTCCTGGTCTCCACAGGGAGGGACATGGTTCTAACATGCTCCTCCACTCTGTGAGTACTTGTCTGCAGACGCCTCCAGCAGACAGTTGCGAATCACTGGGATGTTAGAATTCAAACTATTTCCCACCCATTCCTGCTCCTGTCCGTCCCATATCCAGCTGTGGGTGTGTGGATACTTGGTGTTCACACTACAGAAACACTGGGTGAGGTCAAGGAAAGGTCAACTGAGGGCTGAGGGACTCTGCTCCCCTCCTCAGGTTCCCAGCCCTGTAATGAGGTGTTCTGAAAGCAGAAACAATGCCGCTCTAGACTCAATGAGAAGGTTCCATTCACCCACAGCTCCAACACCACACACACACACACACACACACACACACACACACACACACACGCACACACGCACACACGCATGTGAACATACACACATATAGTCATGTATACTATACATGTGAACATACACAAGCACAAAGACACCAGTACACATACACAGACACATATGTATGAATGCACACAAACATATGTGAGGACATGCAGACATGCATGCACACACACACACACACACGTTTTGATTTTAAAAGTTTAGTTACCTAGAATTGCCTAGGAGAGCCGTGGCAGCATGTTCTGAAGAAATATAAATTGCTTAAATAACAGCAGCATTACAAGGTGGAAACTACCCATAAGTTATTTCCATTTCTTGCCACTTCCATAATGTAATGTGTAGAATATGTGTGGGTCTGGTAGCAATCAAGAAGTTATTCAAAATTTACTTAAAGCCTTCCAGAAGATGACAGTTATCATCCGGTCACTAAGGTTATGTATACTAATAATTTTCCGAAGACAATAAAACTTAATACCACTTGATATAAAAGTGCAAATGTCAGCACATTTCAAACGAAGAAAAAATTCACCTGAGAAATGGGGGCTGGATGAGCATGCAGGCTGTACAGAGTGCTGTTCGGGGAGGTTTGTCCAGCCTTGCTTTCCTCCGGGCTAAGGTGCAGGGTACACACGTACAGATCTCACAGTGCCCTGTGTATTACCCATCACACAAGTTAAACTCACCCAGGCCATCACCCCTGACTTGGTTGTTCCTTTTATTGCTATGTGTGTATACCTATGTTTGCAGAGCCCAGCAGGCTGCAGCCCAGCATGGCTCCTTCCTCTCCAGTGCCTGCTGTCTGCACACGGTGAGGTGATGGATGGCAAGTGTCCACATTTCTTTTAATACCCAAATTGCTTGTCCCTTTGAAGTGTTTGAATTTAACTGATGTCTTGGCTCAAAGATGTACTCAGAGGGGCTGAGTTCTAGGCAAGCACCCCATTCACACAGCAGAGCTCAGATGCCCTCCTATGGTGATACGTTATTTGTGCTGAGATGTGATTTTATTTGTATGTTAATAAATAAAGTTGCCTGGGAGTCAGAGCTAATAGCAAGCCATTTAGCAGAAGTCTGGCAGTGGTAGCACACGCCCTTAATCCGATCAGATGGCAGGCAGAGTCTGTGTGTTCAAGGACATAGCCAGCTTGGTGACACATGCCTTTAATCCAAGTACCAACCATAGAGACCTGGAGGTCTGTATAGACAGTCAGTGACAAGGAAGTCATGTGGTTGGGTTTAGAACCAATGAGAAGGCAGAACAGAAAGTCAATAAAAATACAGACACACAGGAAGTAGGTCTCTTTTTTTCTCAGGGGAAGGACGGCAGCGGGTGTAAGCTAAAGGCTATTCACTAATGCTCTGACCTCTTGGGCTTTTAACTCTTTATTTATATATCTGTCTTTCTTATTTAATAAGACTGTTTAGAGTTACATCTACACCCTCCTTTGGTTTAAACTGTGTGGGTTCTGTTACAGCGGCCTTGTTAACAGATCCTTGGTACAAAGGGAGGCCCACAACCTTCCATGCCATTTCTCCAATAATGAAAGTTGTTTGCCCAGCACTTACGGACAATAGTTCTCAGGCAGGTTTATGACATGTGATTGTGCTCATGGAAATTGTAGAATTTAGTGTCTGGGCATATCATTGAGTTGGTCATTATGAGCACCGTCTGCTGAGTGCACCTCCAAGACCCTGTCCTCTACCGATTGCTAGTCTCATCCTCCTCACACCCTAGAGTCAACAAGAACTATTTTCTGAATTTAGATAAAGTGTTTTCATCTCTGTTCTAAGGATGAGACAAATGTGGTAAAATGTTTATAGTCAAGGTGAGTAAATTAACGGCACAAGGAAGTCCTTTTATTTCTATTGGTAATTATTGTTGTGCCCAGATCTCGACCCCCAGAGAGACCACCAAAGACGAGCATGCCGGAATGCAAAAGCAAGGTTTAATTCTGGATATCCAATACAAGCCTAGGCAGGGACTTCGTCCAATACATCCAATGCAGTGGAGGCTGGAGGAAGTGCCCACCTATCTGCAAGCTCAGTTTTTAAAGGGAAAAATCACAAGGTTACATCATTTAGGGGTGCTAGTACGGGTACAATTCTGATTGGCTCGCTTCTAGGGGCTTTCTAGAAATCATGGCTTAATCTTACTTCTAAGGGAGTGGTTGCCCACCACCATTTCTCATTGGCTGCCCTCAGGTGGGGACATTTCTGTGGTCAGTTATCCTGGAAACCAGGGAGAGGACATTCCATAGTCCAGCAGGCATTACCTCGTGACTACCTTGTGACTCTGTACTTTTACACTTTTCCTGGTTTCTGGAATCTGGACTGACTTGTTTCAGTAACTAATGGCCTATTCCTAGAAGGAGAAACCTTAGGCCTTAGTTTTTAGGTGAAAGCATTTTGGTCTTATTTCTAAGATGGCTCATTTTGGTCTCACAATTATGTGTATGTGTGTCTATGTGTGGGTATGTGCACAGGAAGATGGGCATCTGCAGGGGCCAGAAGAGGATATCAGCTCCCCTGGAGCAGGACTTACAGGTGCCTGTGTGGCACTTGACCTGGGTGCTGGGAACCTGCTCACACCTGCTGGAAAAGCAGCCAGTGCTCTTAATCACAAGCCATCTCTCCAGACCCAAGAGCAGGTTCTGAATGCCATGCTTACAGCTTTTCTTCACACTTTAAATTATTTCAACGTGATAAAGCCCTTAATTCCATCTTCATATATCAGGCTTTAATGACATATTTTCCAGTCATCTCTTAGTCAGTAGAGGTATATATACATATTATATAATATGTGCATATGTATATATAATATATAACTATGAAGTGTATTAAATACACCATGCACTGTGTATTAAATATGCATGATTGCAGACAAACATGGCCTTCATATTTGCCTATTAAGGGGAAGAATCTGCATCCGGGTCCGTTAGATGCAGGCCTGTGATTTCTTCAATGAAGGGGTCATGACAGAATTGACATTGTGAGCATTCACTAAAGAGTTGGAAGCTTCTGTCTTTGTACTGCTGTGAAAGAAGCCAGGATGGATAGGTGGAGAACTGAGGAAGAAGGGCACAGGAGAAAGAGGGGCGGGAAGAGAAAGTGAGAGAGAGAGAGAGAGAGAGAGAGAGAGAGAGAGAGAGAAGGGGGACGGGTTAAAAGAGGAAGAGAGAAGAGGTCGCAGTCCATAACGAGCTCTAACAACCCATGCGAGGCCACCCGGATGGCACACCAATCTTCACAGCCAGCTGAGGCAGCCACAGCATCAGGCCAAGCGGGATCAGCAGGAATAGTGACCTTCTGAGCCACTAAAGTCTGGGTGGCTTTCTAAGCCATAGGCAGCATGGCTGCTCACACACAGGTACACTGCTTCCTCTGCTAGTCATATCTCACACATGCTTTCTGTGGCCCTGTTCCCATGGCCCATCCCCCAGTGAATCACAGAAACATTGACTTGGATTCTGCTTTTCAAGCCACCTTCTGGATATCTCTCAGAGTGAAAGCATGTTTCAGATGGGCTTTGTGGCAGCAGGGACTTCATAGATAGCCAGCCCTGCAGTCAGTGGTGACATAACAGAGCTGCAGGGAAGTGTGGGCGGGGCTTAGGTCAGCAGGGCCACAGGGACTTCCTGGACGCACAGTGGTTTTCCATAGTTCATTTACTTGGCAGGAAAATTTTTTCCATTGCCAAATGGTTGTGGTTCTTGACCATCCATTGACCCTCAGCATCCAAACAGACTTTCTCTATTACAAGTGGTCCAGAATTACTTGTGAAATGAGTCAACAAAGAGCTCCATGGAACTGCTTGAGTCTTCGCCTGGGATGGGGTCTATCTTCAAGGGATGGAGTGAAGCTAGAAGGAGCCTTTACCTAATTATGACATCTGGGTCTTGCACGAGGTTCCCTAAGGCTTCCTTCTCCTGTGTTTGTCTTCTAATCAAACATTAAGAAGGCTTTGGCTGTTGAGGGATTCACCACTATCTTTCTTTCTTTGGGGACCCTTTCCTGACCAAATTGCAGTATGATTAATCTGGAGATTAACTATCAGGAGACAGAACTACGCAATGTTGGACAGAGGACAGCCTCACTCACCTTACCCTTCTGTTTCTGTGGAGTTGAAATATTGTCACAGGGTGGCAAGTGGGCTGCATTCTTGTTACAAACTTCCACAGAGGCGACATACACTGCCCAACTGCTCAAGTAACTGAGGCAGGGGACTGGCATCATCAACTACTCTCATCTTTCCTGTGGTCGAATGTTCCTGTTCCACTTGATACCAAGCCACGGCTACCTACCACTTCAGTGCAGTGTGGTGAAAGTGTCTGGTGCTTTATGACCCCATCATTTGACTCTTTAAAGATGTCCCGATCAGATTAAGTATTATAGTTGTCCATTGAGTCTAGAGGAAGAAAAACACCAGGATTACCTAAATCCTTCTAAGGGACTCTGGTGTTCCCCTGCTGTTTCCCAACGGAGTGCTGGATCTGTTAACTGCTACGTTGGAGCTGCAGGCCACTTATGGTGGAGGGAGCCTCTTTGGTTTGTTATTTTTCAGGAAAAAATCTATGTGAAGACAGAGAATAAGGGAAGCTTCAAGTTGCATATATTTAGTATTTTTTCTTTTTCTGTCCATAAATAGGAGCAACAAACATCTCAGAGAAACACTCTTTAAAAGGCACCCAGCCTGCTTCTACAGTCTCTGTCCTTAAATTGAAGGACATTTTCTTCTCTGGGCTGGATGCAGAAATCTATATAAAGCTAAGGAAACACAATCAGTGCTTGTCAATATGTCATGTTTCCTTTTAATCTTCAAACTCATTATGGGGACAGAAATAAATCGAATATGTGTAGATAATTGAGTAACTTGTTAGAACAACAGATACTTAGAGAAGAAAGTCTAGTAGCCACGCCAGCTCCTCACATGACCGACCAATCAGTCACTGTTGTAAGGAGCCATTCACTGGCAAATTGTTAATGATATCTGAGGATAGCTCTCTCACATGATCTATATGCTTCTTCTGTTTATGATAGGAATTAAAAAAAAAACTCTGAGCCTATTCATATATATGTTTAAACTTTATATTGAAGCTTATATACATACACACACATATGTAGTACATGCACACAAGTGTGTGTATGTGCATATATATATCAGCTTATTTGTATATATATTGTATATATATATGATATATATATAAGCTGATAATTATCCTAATCTTCAAGTTCTGGTTATGTTTTGATTAACAATTCCTTCAGTTCATCTCTCTCCTCTTGCATCCGGGGTAAGGAATAATTAAACCCATGATGTTCCTTCCGTACTTTGCCTGGAAAATTCCTCAGTCAGATATCTAACTGATGCTTTTAACAAGAGCCAAGTACTTCTGGCCCAGAGGTGTAGTGCCAATTCTAATTGGTCTTAATAATAAAAACACCCAGAGTCAGATATCAGGGTGAAACCTGAGAGATCAGAGAAGCAGAGCAGCCAGCCACTAGAAAGACTTCTTACCCCGACTGAATCCTTAGCCTGAAATGGAGCTGAGCTCCTCTCTCCTCCCACCTTATCACTTACTGTTTCCACCTCCCTAGTGCTGGGATCAGAGGTGTGTGCCACCACTGCCTGACTCTGTTTGTCTTTAGACTGGACCAATCTTGTGTAGCCCAGGGTGGCCTTGAACTCACAGAGACCCGTCTGCCTCTGCCTCCCGAGTGCTGGGATTAAAGTTGTGTGCCACCACTGCTTGGCCTCTATGGCTAACTGGTAGTTTAGCTCCGCACTCCGATCTTCAGGCAAGCTTTGTTTGTTAGATCACAAACAAAATATAGCCATGTGTATATGTGTGTGTGTGCACGCGTGTATGAGTGTGCGTGTGTGTGTGTGTGTGTGTGTGTGTGTGTGTGCACGCGAGCATGTGTCTGAGTTGAAGTCTCCATGCTTGTGAGGGCTGCCCTTACAGGTCAGCACTGCTTCAGCACTCAAGTCTCTCTTCTGTGCCTCATAACTGTGTCCCATGTAGGTGACTGGAACGAGGCGTCTGGAGAGGGCAGAGAAGTGGGGAAGGAGGAGGAGTCCTTACTTTGCTGCCATAGCAAAATATCCCAGGCTAGGTGGCTTCTGTGGGAATTTATTTCTCCCAGTCCAGAGGCTGGAAGGTCTCCTTTGAAGGTTCTAGTGGCTCCACGACCTGGTGAAAAAGCTCTTCCTGGCGAGCTGGTGGCTGGCCGTCACGAGACACCATCTCATGCAGGTTTCGGCTTGCCCCTCGCCTGGCTCTGCCACCAGGTAGAAGTATGTGGCACCTCTTGCGCTGCATCCAGCTGCTGCATGGTGACTATGGCCAGGGAGGGATCTGGCCTGAGCATCTGTGAGAACCTGTGGCTAGGAGTCTCTAACAGGGTCTGAGGAGGAAGCAGGCCCAGGTTGCAGGCACCTCTTCTCACCGAGGGTGTCTTGAGTCATGCTTCCAAGCAGTCATTGAACTCTCAATCCCTTAAGGTCCTGATAGTTCTCTGCTAAGGCATCGGTTCTTCCTGGTGGGCCTGTCTCAGTCACCTCACAGCATGGCGGGCATCCTATCAGAAGCAGGCGAGAGAGAGTAAGGCAGGGTGTGCAGGAGGAAGCCTCAGCGTCCTGGTAACCGACTCTCAAAAGTGCCATCCCTTAAGGCCTCATAATTGCTGCCCAATTCTAAGTGCCAGGAAAGACCTTCCGTGTGCATTCTGTGCTAGAGGAGATCAGTCAAGGGTGTGCCCATTGTGGTGGCTGCTGTTATAGCCATCCCTGGCACCAGTGTCCCCTGCCCCTTCCACCTGTATTTCCAGTTCACACTAAGGGTAGACAGCGGTAAAGTGGGTGAGAAAGATGAAGCATCCGGCAACCTCTACAGGGCACAGCAGATTTACATGACTTGGAACAGCTACAGCTTGGACGCTGGCTGCAAGCCACCTGTGTTCAGATGAACAGCGAGGGATGCTTAATAATGCACGTGCTTAGCGTGTCCTTACCTCTCGGCAACCGTGCGTTTTCCTCCAGTTGGACTGAGTGGATGTGCTAAATTCTACTTCTTTCGCATTGTAAACACCACCATTGAATAGACTTTGTCATGAAATCATTAGACAGTGACTGGGGCCTTATTTCTTTTCTTTAAACAAAGAAACAACAGCAGGGAGATTCCTTCCATCATCATGTGGGAGAGTTAACGCAGATGATTCCCGCAGCACTTTACAAACTGCTCGTATTTATGAAGGAAAGGAAAAATATAAATCCACACATATTTCACTGCAGGAGAAATAGATGAAGCCCGGTGTCGGGGAGCTTGTCTTTAATCATGAAATGTGCAGCATTTGGCTGGGGAGAATTAGCCATTTGTCTTACTAAAGTAACTCCTCAAGAGCGCCAAGGGCCCAGAAGCAAAACCCACAGGGCTGTGTGTGCCCTCCAGGGACCTAGGCATGAGCTATATTCAGAGACAAAAGGATACCAGCATGCACACTCTCGATCGTATTTCTGCCAGGGACATGCTAACTTACACCATTCTCTTTATCCCAAAACGTCCCCCTGAATATATCCATCAGACGCACTGCACATTTGTAGCCATAGGATACTGAACAAGAGACAGTAAGACTTCACTGTCTGGTGATTTATCTTTGGGCTGTGTCGTAGACATCGTGGATGATGGAGTCATTTTTCCTGCCTTTGGAGACTTACACCGTTCTTAGCCCATTTTCTGCTCTTGTCCCTGGATCTTCTTTGTGTTGGGTTATTGTCTAAAGGGGTGTGAGAAAGAAATACACACCAGAATAGTGAGGAAGGCAAGACATTGTCCTTGGTGGATTCTCTCCACCACAAATGTGGCTGTTTTGATGAGCTTGGTCCACATGTCATCGTGGCAAGCTATCCATCAGAGCGAGTCAGTCCCGGGTAGATGGCATCATAGCAGATCCTCTGGCTGAAGAGACCGGCTCTCATCTTCTCAGCTGTGGGTTACTCATGCCCGTTTACTATTCTAATCCTGAAGGTTGTTTATAAGAAATGTCCTCACCAGAGAGCATGGTATTTTCAGATCGGTTTGGCCAGATTTATGTTCTGAGCTCATCGTGCAGCTGGCGCAGGGGAGGAGGTTACCAGCAGTGTTAAATTCTACATCGGCTCCAATCTCGTTTCTCACATGGAATTTTACATGCTTTATGTTTTCTTCACATTTTAGAATGATGCCATTACTAAAATATCATACTAGGTTTTATAAACTTCCTGTGAGTTTTTTATGTGTATTCTTAAAAATATTTTATTTATTTTTATTTTCTGTGTTTGAATGTTCTTTATTTTTCTGGATTTTTATGCATCACACAAATGCCCGGTACCCCAGAAGAACAGAAGAGGGTGTCTGATGCCCTGGAACTGTATTTAGAGATGATTGTGAACCACCATGTGGATGCTGGGAATTGAACCCTAATCCTCTGTAAGGACAGTAAGACATCAACTACTGAGCCATCTCTCTGGGCCCTGTATGAGTTTTCTTTTATTGTCCTCTGACATTTGGGTGAGGCAGCAAGATTCAGGGTGTGAGGGTGGAGTTCTCCCAGAGTGAGCTAGTCTGTAGAAAGACGGAGGGGGGGGTGTCTTTAAGTTAGACATAAAGCTCACCAATGCTACTGCTCTTGACATCATTTTCATCCCTTGACGGTTTCATACATACATATAATGAATTTTAATCACTTTTACCCACAACCCCTCTCTCTCATCCCTCACTGCTGAAATGCCCCTTATTCACAACAAGACCATGTGTGACTTTTATGTGTCTAATTAAAGTTAAATTAGAGCTGCTTACAGGAGCGTGGGTGGGGGTTATTTCCTGGAACATGGGTACTGACCAATGGCCACACCATTGAAGAAAAGGAGACCTTCCTACTTGCTAGTAGACCCTCAGGGAGGGCCCATTTGACACACTTTATAATATGGCATTAGACACTTACATACAAAGCACACCGAAGTGTTTATAATAGCAGAATTAAAAGATTTTTCAAGCTACTCTCAATCTTCTTGATCCTCTGGACTGACCCAGAGGAAGACCTGGTGAGGGCATGTGGAGGCCAGGGAGAGCTCATTTGGTGGATGCTCCAGAGAGCATGCCCCAGGAGCAAGGCTGGACAAGACCAGTCAGGACAAAAACAAAAGCAGTGACAAGTTTTCTGGGTAAATTCCAGTCAACTGGGAGGTGTTGCATGTGGCATTGTTCACAAATGAGCTCCTGGGCAGGCCGGACTTGGGGACAGATGGGAATCTCTTATGACAAGGACATGTAAGTCCTCCAGGTGTTGGGAGCTGTTTACAGCCAAGGCCATTCTTCCCAGGGTGCACCGCCTGACTCTCCAGAAGGGCAGAGGCACTTACAACCGAGTGCTGGTGTGGTGGTATTGTGTTCCCCAAAATATTGTGTATGCTAATAAACTTATCTGGGGTCAGGGAACAGGACAGCCACAATATTAAACATGAGGATAGGCTGTGGTAGCACACGCCTTTAATCCTAGCATTCCAGAGACAGAAACCCCTCTGGATCTCTGTGAGTTCAAGGCCACATTGGAAACGGCCAGGCATGGTGACACATGCCTTTAATCCCAGGGAGTAGTGGTAGAAAGCAGAAAGGTATATAAGGTGTGAGGACCAGAAACTAGAAACTTTTGGCTGGTTAAGCATTTGGCCTGGTTAAGCTTTTAGGCTTCTAGCAGCACAGTTCAGCTGAGACCCATTCTGGATGAGGACTCAGAGGCCTCCAGTTTGAGGAAACAAGACCAGCTGAGGATCCAGCAAGGTGAGATAGCTGTGGCTTAGTTCTGTCTCTCTGATCTTCCAGCGTTCACCCCAATAACTGGCCTCAGGTTTGATTTTATTAATAAGACTTTTAAGATTCATGCTACATGCTGGTGTTTAAACCATGCATGTTGTAGTCAGCCCCCCATCTAGGAATGACAACCAGGGAAGGCAGACCTAAGATGAATACTCCCTTCATCTGGCACCCTACAGTAGAAGTGAAGGGAGCTGAGGCAGGGGGCTGCTTATTAGGAGAGCATGCTCAGATGAGGAGGCCAGCAGCATGGAATCTCCCCTGCAATTTTGCCAATTCCCACTGTGTCCTATGAAACCTCGGGTCAGAGTTCTCCCAGGCAAGGACTCCTCACAGGGTGCTGTCTCTGGGCCCGTGAGGAGGTAAAGGAAGAAGGCTGGAAACATTGCCAGCCTCTGGGGATCCATAATCATATTGGAAGAAGAGCGGTAATTAAATATCTTGATGATTTTGACTTTATTTTGAATTCAGCTTGTTCTTCAGAGCAGGTGGGTATTCTATGTTGAATCCTTTAATGCTGCACCTGGAGAGAAATAATGATTACTAGTTTTTAGCATAAGAAGTTGTGAAAATATTTTGAAACATTACAAAGTTTCATTTCCTGCACACAATTACATATTACTTACACCACTGATGACTTCTAACTTGTGTTTTTAAGAGATTTTCCCAAACATAATCTCTAAGTCAGGTTCAGCCGTCAGTTTGATATAGCCCGCAGTTACCTGAGAGAGTCTCAGTTGGAGGACTGCCTGCACCAGATTAGCCCATGGGCATGCCAGTGGGGTAATTTCCTGGTTGACATAGGTTGGCCAACCCATGGTGGGTGATGTCATTCCTAGGCAAAGGGATCTGGGATGTATAAGAAAGGTGGGGAACAAACTGTTCAGCAGCATTACTTCATGGTTTCTGCTTGAGTTCCTGCCCTGATTCCCTGGAATGATGGACTGTGACCCGGGAATGTAAGCCAAATAAACCCTTTCCCCCTTAAGGTTTTGGTTATGGTGTTTATCGCAGCAACAGAAAGCAAATTAGAACACAGGGTGGTGTCCTGGCCACATTTATGTCAACTTGTCACCAACTAGAGTCACCAGAGAGCAGGGAGCCTCAGTTGAGAAAATGCCTCCATAAGATCAGGCTGTGGGCAAGCCTGTAGAGCATTTTCTTAATTAGTGATCAACAGGGAAGGGCCACGCCCATTGTGGGTGGGGTCATTCCTGCGATAGTGGTCCTGGGTTTTATAACAAAACAGGCTGAGCAAGCCAGAGGGAGCAAACCAGTAAGCAGCACCTCTCCATGGCCTCTGCATCAGCTCCTACCTTCAGATTCCTGCCTTGTTTGAGTTCCTGTCCTGACTTCCTTCAGTGATGGACTATGTGGAAATGTAAGCCAAATAAACCCTTTCCTCCCAAAGTTGCATTTGGTCATGGTGTTTTATCAGATCCATGATAGCCCTAAGACAGAAATTGGTACCAGAATTATGGAGTTTTGCTATGACAGACCCAACCATGTTGTTTTGGGGAGGATTGTGGAAGGACTTTGGAACTTTGTGTTAGAAAAGCCATTGGGTGCTCAGGGCTTGGTGAGCTGTTCTGAGGCAGCTTGGAAGGCAATGCCAAGAGCAGTACCAATGATGGAGGCCTGGCTTGTAAAGTTCAGAGAGACATTTGAAGACTTTATCGGGGTCCTTTGCTATTCAGAATTAAGACTCTGTGTTTCTGGTCAGCTGGGGCTGAAGAGTCGACTTTGATCAACAAGAGACCAGCACCCCTCAAGTGAAACAATTGTTTTACTAGGACTATCAAAGCTGGAGAGTTGGAGCTGAGAAATTAGTGGTGATTAAGAAGAGACCAGCTATGTAGAAATCTCCTGCAAAGTGTTTCCTCGGGATCAGCACACAGACTCTGTGTTCTACAGGTGGCCACGATTGTACCTTGTGCTGCTGGCAGCTGCACTTGGTCCCATGTAAGAGCCTCCCAGGTGGTGCTGGTTCTGAAGCCATGAAGGGGTCATGGAGAGCAGATGAAGCTCAGCACTGTAAGAGACCAGGAGAGGCCATTGGTGAAAGTGCAGTTCAGTTTCCCTAGAAGACTCCAGCATTTTGGAGATGCCAGTACCGTGAGATGATTGTCAAGAACAGCAGCAGCCATAAAGTGGAGCCTGCCCGAACCTAGAAGACAAGCTGTGTGTGCTGCAGAGGGCGAAGCCTGAGAAGTGACCTAGGCCCTTTGAAGAACTGGAAAGATTGTGAGTGAATCCTGGATATTGGACATTGAGTGATTTACACAGTTGGAGTTTGGTTTTTGCTTTGATCTGATTATGACTGTGCCCTGGTTCTTCCCTCTTGAAGTATTTAATTTATTTTTGATTTTATAGGAACCCACAGTTGAGAGGCTTCTGATTGTAAAAGAGACTGAGCTTTTAAAGTGTTTGAATTTGTATGACTGTAGGACATTATAAGTTTCTAAAATATTTTATACTGTGTTGTTTGTATTAATATATGATTTGGGGATGAGCAAGAAAGGAAAAGTTGTGGCTGAACAGTGATCTATTTGTGTGTCAAGTTGGCAAGGAGTTGTGCTGACCAGTTTTATGTTAAGTAGACACAAGGTAGGGTCATCAGAGAAAAGGGAACCTCAACTAAGAAAATGCCTCCATAAGATCAGGCTGTAGGCAAGCCTGTAGGACATTTTTGTAATTAGTGATTGGTGAAGGAGGGCCCAGCCCATTGTAGGTGGTGCCATCCCTGGGCAGGTGGTCCTGGATTCTATAAGAAAACAGGATAAGCAAGTCACAAGTAGCAAGCCAATAAGCAGCACCTGTCCATGGCCTCTGCATCAGCTCCTTCCTCCAGGTCCTAGACATGTTTGAATTCCTATCCTGACTTCCTTCAATGACAGAGTATGATGTGGAAGTATAAACCAAATTCCTTCCTCCCCAAGTTGCTTCTGGTCATGGTGTTTGATCACAGCAACGAACCCTAAGTAAGTCACAGGGTAACATTTCTTTTAAAGGTAAACATTGAAGTATAGACTACTAATATGTGACTCTAACAAGACATAGCCTTTAAGTATTTTAAACCAGAAAACTTTCCAGAAGACACTAGACATTTTTAAATGTCACAAGCATTAGGCTTATTTTAAAACAAACTAAAGAGATAGTGACAACTAAGATTATGTTGTTAGTTATCTCTGCCCTTCACTAGGGCAATTGTTGTGTGTCCTGATGTCCTAGGGCTTTGCAATGCTTACTATGACCAACAGGAATGGGAGTATCATGTGGATTCAGCCTTGCCTGGGTAACTCGATGAATGTTTTCAGTGGGGGAACACCACTTATGTACACAGTCAAAGCATGAATGTCACTTAAAAAATGAATTTTATGCTGAGCCCTACCTAAGGACATTCCCGTCTTTAGAATTTATCTTGAAGCTTGTGTCTTTCTGCAGGCACAGAGGTTCTACAAGTTTCCATGGACCACCACGTTGAAAGGACACAGCAACACTGGTATGTCTAGTCTTTAAAAAGACATCTCTGTTTTAGTAGCTGTATCTGGAATGAGTTGGGATCATTTTACCATGATTGACACCCTCAGGTTGTTAACATGTGATATCATTGTTCTCGAGTCCTGTCCATCCTTAGGCTTCTTGTCTGGAGCAGGGTTTTCTCTGTCAACTCAAATTGTGTTGAAGAGAAGAAAATTGTGTTTAAGTAGATAAATGACTAATTAAAAGAAAGTCATGCAGGTTGCATTCATATATATGATTTTTTTTTTATTGAAAGTCTTGCCACATGATCTATTCTGATCATAGTTTACCCTTTCCAAACTCTTCCCAGATCTTCTCCATGTCCCTATCCACTCAATTCCTTACCCTTTATTTCTCTCTATTTAGAAAACAAAAAGGTATTTATATTTGTAAAATTCAGGGTAGTCCCCTTCTCCTTGATATCCTCCTTCCTTGCTTCCTCCTGGGAGTTCTGGTCACAAAGAAGGCAGAAGACTTCTGTCACCTTTGGCCACCAGCACTCTTAGCAGGCACCTCATCACCTCGCCTTTCATGAATGTCACTCCTGGACCTCAGGTCTCTGGGGAACACTAAGGGACCTCCTTGGGCTGTGGTCTTCAGAGCTCAGAGTGTTTTCCCACCTGTGTTCCCTGTTCCCAGCTCTCTGAGGCCAGGCCTTCCGGTGATTTCTAACCAAGGGTTTGGAAGAGCCAAGAGCCATAATCAGGAAACATGACCATGTCCTAGAAGCCTCTTATGTATCTGCTTTAGTGTTTAGGGAGACAAGCTGATACCAAATTCCAAAGCAGAATAACCCACTCTGGGCTGTGACCTCAGGGAGCTATTTCATTCGTTCAGTCACGTTAGCTGGTTATGATTTTTTTCTGGCAGCTATCTGGCTCTCCATGGGTATCATTCATCTTAATTGCTCCCATGGTTTCACACTTCCCTGAGTGTGTGTGTGTGTGTGTGTGTGTGTGTGTGTGTGTGTGTGTATGTATATGTATGCCCATGTGTGCATGAATGAGTATGTCAGTAGGTGAATTGGTGTGTGGGTGTTCTCTTGAGTGTAGCCCCCCCTCTGGCTCCTCAGCACAGGCAGGGTGACTTAATGTTGCCGGGAAACAGGGAGGAACTCTGGGCTGACTTTGGATTAGCGCTAATGAGCTTCCTAAACTTGAGTGGGTCATTCTCCACCTCCAGAGACTTCTGTCACAGTCTGGGCTGACTGCACAGGTCCCTGGGGGCCTAAAGATTAATTTTGGGATGGATTAATTTTGGGTTTTATGTGACATTGTGACATGGGCATCTGGTCTTGACTCAGAGTGAGATCATGGGCAGCTGAATTCTGATTCCATCATGAGAAGTACGGCAGGGAGTATCACAGCCTGACTCCCTCTCTCCACCCTGGACATGCTGGACTGTGTCCTGTCCCTTTGCTGGCTTGAGGGGGACACAGGCTCTGCTGGCTAGGCTCAGCTCTAGATAGATGGACTGTGCTTCTGGGTGAAGGCTGCACATCTGGCCAGACACATCCTGGCTACAGAAAAGGCGGTGAATGGTCTCCAAGATGATAGTAGCAGGATAACAGAGGTGGAGGACAGGATGTCTAGGATAAAAACAGTCACAGTAGTCCAAAGCATTTCTCCAGCCTTCAGCACAGGACCCTGTTTTACTCAATGTGTGATTAGGGACAGTATCGTCCCCTACTGACTGTCTCTTGACCCCATCTTCCTTAGGATTTGAAAACTTGCCAATAAATGACCTTTAAAGAAGTCACATGTATATATGTGTTTATATGTACGTATATATACATGTGTGTATATGCTTAAATATATATGTATGTATGTATGCATACATATATATACTTAAATCCATCAGGGTCATATTCTGCTGCTAACATAACAAAGGTCTCAGTGACCAAGGATGCTGAGGGCAAAGTGGCATTCTGATTGTGCAGGGTACAGCAGACAAATCTGTGATTCCCACCCATACCCAGGAAATGACAGTTTCCCCAGGCACAGGCCAGAATGTGCCTTGCCTTGTTAAATGACCTGTGTCAAAGTGGCTGTGCTGCAGAGGTGATCACCTGTGTGTCTAGAACAGGCCACAGGGACACTGTTCTCTTGGGGAGTCAGGGGTGTGGGAGGCTCACCGGTGGAGAGCAAGCAACCTGTCAGCAGCCCAACTCCATGCTCTAGGCCTGTAGATAGTCTATTGATCATTCCCACTTCAAAACATCTGTGATCCTGGGATGAGACATAGCTCAGTGGCAGAAGACTTGTCTCCTTGCCTTGCATGTACAAGGCCTCAGGCTCAATCTTCAGGATTGGTAAACAAATAAACAAACACAGAAACAAACCCAACAAAAAGCTCTGATTCTGACAGACCTGTAAGAGTAGACTAGAAATATCACCAGCGACCTCAGTGTTGCAGTTCTGGCCTTTCTCTCTCTCTCTTTTCCATATTTAAATATTATTTATTTTTATTTTATGTGTATGAGTGTTTCCCTGTGTGTATGTATGTATGTGCACCCTGTGCATGCAGTACCTGTGAAGACCAGAAGAGGGTGTCAGGTCCCCCAGAACTGCAGTTCGAGATGATCGTGAGCTGCCATGCTCTGCAAACCCAGCAGGTGCTCCTCATTCCTGAGCCATCTCTTCAGCTCCATTCTCTCCTTTCCAACGCCTGTCGAGCCTTGCGCCAGCATCATAAGCTGGGGGCCCCTTTCCCTTCAGGGAAATGGCACCATATCCTGTTGTCATCTCCCTGGCACCTACGTGATTCTAAGGGCTGTTGTAGCAAACTTCTGTCACTCTTCCTCCCCATGTTGTGTGGGTCTGAAATAAACCCTCCCCTCCTTAGTGGCTTTTCTCAGGTATCTTACAGCAGTGATGAGGGGATGGATGGAGCTCACACATGTGGCCTCAACTCGAGTCTGTGGCATCTGCTCTTACTTCCAGATCAGGTCTCATTCATCATCAGTACCTGGGTTTGTAGATAACAACATTCAACCTGTTTCAGCTCCTAATTCAGAAACATACAAAGAAACACACATCACTTACTCCAAGCATGCACTGAATGTGTTTCTCCTGACAGGATTCCAGTTGTGTGAGTCCAGCCTCTCTGCTTTGCTCTTCCCAACCGAAAGAATGATTGCATTTTCATGCTCCGGACAGTGCTCAAGGGGGCTTGTGCAGTTAGCTGTGTCTTTCTGCCTCCCCATTATCATGAAGAGCACCCTGTCTCTCCCACCCACCGTGCCTCCTCCTCATGATCTAAAATAGAAATTCACAGAATATGGGGATGACATACTGCCTCTCCCCTTCCAGCTCAGCTAACCGTACCATCAGCTCACTCACGTGGTGCTGAGGAAACATCTGGAGAGGAGGAAAATGGGAGCAGCCACTGCAGAAAAAGCACCACTTTACCATGCAGCAAAGCAATGAGTGTCAGTAATGAATCCTCCTCTTAGCCCGAGTCTGATGTGGGCTGGCTTCCAGGACAGATGCGTCCTCTGCAGCAAACACTCAGATCTGTGTGCCTGGATAAATGAGACATGTTAGGGGTGTTTGTGTGTGTGTACGTGTGTGTGGCAAGGTTAACAGTAGGATGCTTGCTCCCATTTTTTTTAACACGGAGAACTCCAGCACCGTATCAGGGAAAAAGGAAAGCCTGCCCCTGCTAACAATTCAAGCTTGTCTTCACATCCCTGTTTTCTTTAGCCTCTGAGGGTTTGGGAGGGCATGCAGAGAGGATACAGGAAGTTCTTCAAACTGCTTATGGAAAGAGAAGATTAGGATGGCAGGAAGAACAGCAACCTGCCCTTCATCCTCATCCTACTTGGGTTGGGTGGGGATGAAGGAGGAGATGGAAGGCTCATTGGACTTTTGAGGGCTTCTCTTGGAGAACTGAGTTACTAGTCTGTTTTTCCAGAATCAGTTGCCTATTCCTAGCACCACTGTGCGTAGCCAAAGGCCTAATTCAGCTCCTGCTCTAGGAAGCATGGTCAGCAGTGTACACCGCACACATGCACTCTCAATGTGAGGGGTGAGAAAATCAGGATCCAGGGCCATCTCTTCCCCCAGCCTCCTTGCTCAACAGCAGCTGCCATCAATCCCATTGGGAGTTCCCACTCATCAAGGCAGCCACAGTCTTTGAAAAGTTTCACCAACAGAAGTCCCATGAACTTTGCCTGCTGCAAATACCATGGTGCATCCCATTAATCCACAGTTGGTCACAGTGGGAAGCAATTGGCAGGCATTATTAACTGGGGATTGTGGGGGTATTGTGTTCCCCAAAATATTGTGCACGCTAATAAACTTATCTGGGGTCAGAGACAGAACAGCCACAATGTTAAACATGAGGATAGGCAGTGGTAGCACACGCCTTTAATCCTAGCATTCCAGAGACAGAAATCCCTCTGGATCTCTGTGAGTTCAAGGCCACATTGGAAACAGCCAAGCATGGTAACACACGCCTTTAATCCCAGAAAGCCAGCCTTTAATCCCAGGGAGTGGTGGTAGAGAGCAGAAAGGTATATAAGGCGTGAAGAAACTCGAGGCATTTGGCCTGGGTAAGCATTTGGCCTGGAGAAGCATTTGGGCTGGTTAAGCTTTCAGGCTTCTAGCAGCAATTCAGCTGAGAGTCATTCTGGATTAGGACTCAGAGGCCTCCAGTCTGAGGAAACAAGACCAGCCGAGAAGTTGGCCAGGTGAGGTTAGCTGTGGCTTGATCTGTCTCTCTGACCATCCAGTGTTCACCCCAATAACTGGCCTCAGGTTTGATTTTATTAATAAGAACTTTTAAGATTCATGCTACAGGGGATAAGGCCCCCAAAGTCCCCAAAGACAGGACTGTTCTTTTCATCTTTCAGGCAAAGCAGGGAATAAGAATGAGCAGGCGGTGAGGCAGACGTCCACAGTCAATGGGAGATGCGAGACTAGAAACTCGAGACACCAAACCCCAACGTGAATGTGGTGTGGTGAAGGGTCTAAGGGGCGCAACAGTTCACATGTGCAATAAGAACGTGAGGTGAAGCAAACGTTTCGGCTAGAAAGACTCAAAATAGAAACAAGCAGTGCTGCTGTGCAAGTAAAATGGTAAACAAACATAACCCCAGAAAGCTCCAGAGGACTGGCATTGCACTAAAGTAGGTTCTGGGGTGGGCTGAGTGGGGGTGTGGCTGAGTGGTAGAGCAAGTGCTTGCCTAGCATGTGAGGCCTTGAGTTGAATTCTCAATAACTAACACACACACACACATACACACATACATGCATGCATACACACACACAGAGGCACACACGTGAGAGAGAGAGAGAGAGAGAGAGAGAGAGAGAGAGAGAGAGAGAGAG
>CABHPP010118465.1:19412-29768 GCA_902168425.1 Peromyscus attwateri
GAGAGAGAGAGAGAGAGAGAGAGAGAGAGAGAGAGAGAGAGAGAGAGAATGCACACTTAAAAAATGCCCTCCAGTATTTCCTTATGTGTTCATCATGTCTCAGAAATACTTTGAAATTGGAAAATCTGACTCTCGGACCAGAAGGTGACATTGAAATTGGCTGGATCGTTCTGTAACCTGTATTACTAGAAATACTGAAACAATCGAGAGCAGGAAAAACAAAACAAAATCAGCGACAAAACCCAGTACGTTTGCTTGAACGGAGAATTCATTTACTTTCCCATTTCCAAATGGCTTCTCAGTTGACTGCAAACAATTAATATCTCACAAAACAAAACCTGGGAGAACCAATGGCCCTTTGCCGGAACTTGGTGCTTGTGTATTGGATAAGGAGGCAAACCAGAGTGACCCGAAGACAACTCTTCCTGTGTGTTGGAAATAAGAGAGAATCTTTGCTTGCAGCTAACAGTGCTCAGATCCCAGGCCGCTGCAGGAGAAGTTGTGTCAACCTCAGGGTCACAGGGGCAGAGTGGCGGCTAAAAGAGCCGGGGAGCTGGAAGGTGCTTATTACTGGACCTGGAACCTGTACTTTCAAAGCCTGGCTGTTTTCATGCTTCCTGTCTCTTCTTTGCCATTTCTTCTTTATTCCCTCTCTCTCTGAGTGTGTTAAAGATCTCTTGGAAAATTCTAACCTGTCTCAGCTAACTAAAGGGAACCATGAAAGAAGAGCCTGTCTAGGAAAGCAGCTTTTTGTTTTAGGCCATGTAGTATTGGTATTTTATTTTTGGAAAATAATTCGAGTTTTCCAGACTACCAAATTATTACATCTTTTGTAAGCAAGGAAATCATGATAAGTAATCTTTCCATACCAAGAGAATCTTTGTTAGTGTGGTGACAATCTCCAAGGGTCTTGTGTAGATGGCTGTGGGTAGAGGCTTAAAAGCTAGACAACCTGGTTGTATAGACTGGGTCCTCTTCCACATTTTAGTAGCCATTTTCTCATATATTTATTAGTGTTAATTTACATGGATGAAGAGGCATTAATCTTACAAAAGGATTGCATGTCATATTGCTGACCCACCCTCATCCCTGCTTTTAGCTTGGTATGGGCTCATGTGTGGAACATGGGTTTATTTTCACATATATACCTTCCATATTGTGCACGTATTGCAACTTTCCCCTGAGCATCTTGAGACTCTCATTATTGCAGTGTCTAAGGAAACATCTCTTTCAACTTGTTACTTTGTCACCGTGTTTTGAATATTCCCATTTCTCCGTCTACAGTGACACACAGAGATGTCTCATTATCTGCCTTGTTTAGGCGGTGATTAACACATCATTAACATAGGAAGAGTTGGGGAAATTGTTAAAGACTGTCGAAAAGTGTAGTAACTGTTAATAGTCACCAACTGTTCATAAGGCACTTAGCTTAATTTGTAAGAAACCGTAGTGTTTGGAACTTCACCAATTCGCATAAAAATTTGCCCACAGTAACGGTCCTTTTGCTCACGGGCTTGTGATTGGTCTCCACCCGGGGTCAGGAAGGATTTCTCCCCGTGCTACGGTTTATGGTTAGGGGCATCATGGGGGTGTTTTGCTTTCTTCCATGACATCTGGCACCAACTACAGCCATGCACAGATCTCCTGACTCAATGGACCATTCATTTTCCTACAGAAAGCTATGTGAATTTTAAAAAAGCACTCAGGAGTGTCTATAATTGAGGCCATGTGTTATCAATTAGAGAGGAGGGAGACATTAGTTTTCCTTAGCTCACTGCCATTCCCCACAAGGAAACTTCTGTCCTAAGATAAACCTAGCACATCCTGAGGCTGTTGGGTCAAGGGCCACCTGTGACCTTTGCCAGACTCCAGGAGCAGTCACCCCTGTGTACCTGGACTGGGTGGGCCAGGCTTTCCTGCACCTGAGTGTCACACAGACACATGACACCAATCTGCTCCAGTACACGGAAAGCAGCTGCTTCTTGGTATAATTTTAGGAGTGCTAAGCAGTTTCCTCTGGTCCTGAATAATCCTTCCTAACTTTAGCAGCTCATTTCCAGTGAAAAATTATTTTCCAATTTCAACAGTCCCTTGCTTCTGTGTCCCTTATAGTGATGACTTGAGGGAAAGTCGCTTCTGGTCTGATGAGAGCTATTTGTACTAAATAAGCCTTGTCCAGGAGATTTCCAGCGGATGGCACCTGGGTGCATGGGGAAGCATGGAGGGAGTTGTGTAAGGATGGGTGGGAACTCACTGCATGTGGGCGGGGAAGATGGAGTGGGAAACCAGGGAAGAACAGGATAGCCCTCTGCTCGGGATACTCTGAGGCCTGGGTGCTTAGCAGAGAGCTTAGGGGTCAGTAGGCTTTGGGGTTCCGGAGCAGGTGGTTTCTTCTGCAGAGCAACATGGACTGCTGACCACCGTGTTTCTGTGGAGATCTGCTCCTGATCCCACCCCATTCTGTGACCATCTCTCCTAGAAGCACGGTCCGCTCCTTCCATATGCCCTGTGGCTCTTCCTCCATTGTACCACTTTACACCGGCCTGGATGGACTTGGTCCCGCTCTCTGATTTCCAGACTTCCGCTGGTTTTAGAAAAAGAAGAAACTTTGTTTTTCTAAATGCACATAATAGTACCTAACAGAGAGTGTGAGCACAGTAGAAGACTTTTGGAAAAGAGATCTTTATAATGTGCTGTTTGGCTATTTAAAATATTATCTTGGAGCATGGCTAACACTTCGGTAGTTAGCTTAGTTGTAGAGCGGTGTGTCATGCTGTCTGGTAAGAGGACAGAAACCCTGAGTATACCACAGTGATCCCAGAAGCTGTAGACTACTACGTGAAGACCTCATGAACTGAAATAATGGTTTATAGTGTATGAGAGGGCTTGATTCTGCCCTGCTCCCGAGGACTATGCGTCACTGTGACTGGGCCTGTTACAAATATCCACAAAGTACACGGTTGAAGCAGGGTGTTACTAAGTTTGGGGTTATAGCATTGACTGAAACACAGACTTCCTGAAGCTTCCCATTCCAACAGGAAGTAAACATATGTAAATCAAATAGTCTCCCAGAGAGCATTGAAGAATAAGGAGAAGCCTAAGCAGACAAAAGGGTATGGAGCTAGGGCATTCCAGCAGGGTTCAGCTCTTCAGTGTAGCTTTGAAAGATGTCAACTGTCACAGTGTCCTGGAGGGTGTTACAAACTGTACATTCTTCACATACAAACAATGTGAGCATACTGAAAGTGGTGTACTGTCCTTCCTCCTCGGAATAAGATACTCCTGGGAAAGATACTCCCTGATTCTCTGTGGGGTCTGACTCTTTGGGTGTGAAGGCCCAGCATCTGCTACCTGACCAATGGGCACATATAACTGACTTTTCTGTGATGTTACAGCTGCAACAGGATCTCAGCTTTTAAAGAGCAACAAGATAGAAGGAGTAACAGATACAGGGATTGACAGGATACACTAGGCAACAAAATGTGGACATTAAAAGCAGAAGGGGCCAGACAAGAGCCTGGACAGAAGTGAAAAGGCCCACGTGCCTCTGCTACCCAGCTTGTAAAGAGGAACAGCCTGTTTTGGTTTACAGTTGCAAAACTTTCAGTCCTTGGTTACTTATCCCCTTGGTTTTTGGGCCAAAGATAGGGCACTGCTTCTGGGCAAGCAGGGAGGTCATGGTGGAGATGTCACATTGATTTTTCCTGGAGAAACATGAGCAGACATAGATTTACTCCATATATGGCACAAATGACTGACTAAAGAAACCCAGCTCTGTTGGTTAGACATGTCCTACATAGGCTTAGACATTTGAAATTTCATCCCTCATTGGTGGCACTGTTCAGGGAGGCTGAGAAGTTGTGACCTTACTGGAGGAACTATGACACTGAGGGTGGGCTTTGAGAGAGTGTAGCTTTGCTCCACTTCCAATGGACCTTCTCTGTTTTGTTGTTGTGGGTTGTCATGTGATCTCTCAGCTTCCTGTTCCTGCCACCATGCCTTCTTGCTGCCGTGGTTACTCTTTTACCTCTCTAGAACCCTCAATTGCTGCTCTGGTTGGTGTTTGTCAACTTAAACACAAACCCAGACATATATCTGTAGTCAATTCTGTGGGCCATTTTCTTGATTAGTGACAGATGTGGGAGGACCCTGCTTTTTATAGGTGGTGCCAACCCTGGTCAGGTGGTCCTGGGTTGTATTAGAAAGCAGGCTGGGCAAGCCATGGATAGCAAACCAATAAGCAGTGTTCTTCTATGGGCTCTGCTTTCCGGGTTCCTGCTTCTAGGTTCCTGCTTGAATCCTTGCCCTGACTTCTTTGAATGATGAACTGTAATGTGGAGATGTAAGCCCAATAAACTCCTTGCTCCCCAAGTAGCTTTTCAACAGGGCCTTTCCGCAGCAACAGAAAAGTAACTAAGATGCTACCAGGTCTAGCTTGGCGAACCATTGAGTGTAATTGGGATTACTTTGAGGAATGTGGGTAAAGGGTTATCTAGATACAGGGAAGGAGCAGCTTGCAGGTTGTTATCTACTGTAGAAAAGCCTCACTTCCCCTAGCAAGAATTAGCTGCTTACATATCATCACAGAGGGGCAGGGCCTCATGCACCACCTCATGAGCCATTCTCAAGACTCCTGTGCACCACCCTCTGTCATGAGAGCCATAAGGGAGTGCTAAGGGCCCAGCGTTGTAAGGATCCCCTGCAGATCCTAACAGCTGAATGGTTATGCACCTCCAGGCCTATGCCTGGAGGACAGGGCTAACCTGGGTTAAGGCTCTTTGCCTTGCAGCAGTGAGGAATAGAGAGAGCAAAGCAAGAACGTGTTGGGATGGTACCATGTCCTTCACGGACAGCCTCTCAGGGACCTTATTGTCTTCCACTAGATACCACCTCTTAATATTCCATCTCCTAATAGTGTCGCAAGCTGGAGACTATGCCTTAAACATGCAGACATTAAGAGATTTAATGTCTAAATTATAGCAGATCTCTGCTGTCTTCACTTTAGTTATCAGTTTTCTAAACAGTTTGAGAAATTCAAGATGCACACACTGTGTTTTGTTCAAGTCCACCCCCATTTCCCTCCACTCTTATTCCTCGGCCATTGTTCTCTTCCAACTTCACGTGTTTCTGTTTTCCCTGCACTGAGTCCACTTATTTGCATGAATATAGGACCACTGCCTGGAGCATGGACAGCCTCTCTGGTGCCCTTTCCTCAAAGAGAACAGACTCTTCTTGATCTTTGTCTTAGGGTTTCTATTGCTGTGATGAAACACCATGGCCAAAAACAAGTTGGGAAGGAAAGGGTTTTATTTTGGCTTATATGTCCACATCATGCTCCATCACTGAAAGAAGTCAGGACAGGTAGACTAGAGTTTTCCTGTCTGGCCCACGGTCAGGATAAATCTCTTTCACCTGCCAGTCCCACAGCCGCTCAGACCCAACCAAGTAAACACAGAGACTTATATTGCTTACAAACTGTATGGCCGTGGCAGGCTTCTTGCTAATTGTCCTTATATCTTAAATTAATCCATTTCTATAAATCTATACCTTGCCACATAGCTCGTGGCTTACTGGCATCTTTACATGCTGCTTGTCCTGGCAGTTGCTGGCTGGCAGGCAGTGACTCCTTCTGCCTTCCTGCTCTTTTAATTCTCTCTGTTAGTCCCGCCCATACTTCCTGCCTAGCCACTGGCCAGTCAGTGTTTTATTAGCAACACATTTGCCATACAGAACATCCCACAGCAGTAGGAACCTAGAGGCAGGAGCTGTTGCCGAGGCCATGGAGGGGTGCTGCTTATTGACTTGCTGTGCATGACTTGCTCAGCCTGCTTTCTTGCAGAACCCAGGACCACCAGCCCAGGGATGGCACCATCCACAATGGGCTGGACCCTCTCCCATCAATCACTAAGAAAATGCCCTACAGGCTTGTTCACAGCCTGATCTTTTAGAGGCATTTTCTCGATTGAGGCTCCCTCCTCTCTGATGACTCTATCTTGTGTCAATTTGACGTAAAACTAGCCAGGACAATCTTGCACAGGTCTTGTGCATGCTGTTGCAATTGCTGTTAGTTCATATGTTCAACTGCCCTGCTGTGTTCTGAAAACTTCTTAGGCATCTCATCAGGTGAGTACATTTCAATTTTGATACATATTTCCCCATTAAGGAGCAATTTCACTATTTCAGATAGGTATTAGCTATTTAGAGGTAGCTTTTGGCCCATTTTTTTCCTTACTTTTTGCCTGCCTTTCCTCTTTTGACTTGGAAGATTATTTCTTCATCTTGGGTATTAGTTTGTCAAATACATCTCCTGCAGGTAACTTCTCCCAGCTGTGGGCTGCTACTTGACTCACTCACTGGTAGATCAATGGCCAAAGCTCAGTAGAGTTGTCTTTTATAGTTTGTTTATTGCTGTGGATTGGGTACCCATCCCCCAGATCGACCAAACAAAGCCCTGAGCTCAGGAGTGGGGCTTGGTTCAGGTTGGATGGGGTCATGGGACTTTTCTGCACTAAATCTGGGGGCCTTTAAAAAAAAAGCAGCATAAGATTTTTCTCTCTTCATCTCCCTGCTGTGCTAAAATTCAGCAAGTTAGTAGCTGTCCCCAAGTCAGAAAGAGCAGGGCAGGCACAGTAGGGTCCTGCCATGGAGTCCTGACTCAGACTTCAGTCTGCAGAACTGGAGAAACTAGTCTTTATTATTACTATTTTTATTTATACGTGTGTGTGTGTGTGTGTGTGTGTGTGTGTGTGTGTGTGTGTGTTGCTCACATGTATGCATACAGGTGAAGGCTAGGGGACAACCCCAGATCTTAAATGTCATCCCTTAGGGGTCATGTACCTTACACTTGGGAAGAGCGTCTCTCAATGGGATACTAGGGCAGTTGTTACTAGGGCAGCCTGAATGGACTGTTTTGCTTTTGGCTTCCTGTTTAAGAAGTCTTGGTTTGTTTTAACATCGCAAGGATATTTTCTTACAACCTGTATTGTTTTCTTTCTCATTAAGATCTATGAGTAATTTGAGATTAATTTGTTGGCTTAAGGTATAAGACTAGGGTCTAGTACAATATCTGTAAACATCCAATTAACCCAGAACAGTTAATTGAAATGATCATCTCTCCAGACTGTTGCAGACTCTTATTTTTATCACAAATTTGGCAACTGTGCCTGTGTGTTTGTGTCTGGTTCTAGGCTCTTCATTCTTGTAGCAAAACTATGTCTTCTTAATATTTATTGTCTTACATATGCCTTACTCCTGTGTTAATTTTTGTTCTAATTTAGAATCATCATCATTCTTTTTTTTTTTTTATTTTTCTTTTGGTTTTTTCGAGACAGGGTTTCTCTGTGTAGCTTTGCGCCTTTCCTGGAGCTTACTTGGTAGCCCAGGCTGGCCTCGAACTCACAGAGATCCGCCTGCCTCTGCCTCCCGAGTGCTGGAATTAAAGGCATGCGCCACCAACGCCCGGCCTCATCATCATTCTTTGGGTAATTAATTTCCATATAATTTTTAGAATGAGCTCATCAAATTTTATTTTTTTAAAAAGACCTTATTGAAATTTAACTGAGGATCACAAACTACAGATTAGTTGAAGAACAGATACTTTTTCTACAATATTGAATTTTATAATGTCTATAAATAGACCAGGTTTATTTTTCAATAACTCTCAGTCATAATTTACAATTATGTTTTAATGTCTTCATAGGGTCTTGAATTGCTTCTGAATTTTTCTTAGGAATTTAGTATTTTGATATTTTATAGAAATGTACTTAAGGTTTACATATTGATTTATGTAGCAAATTTGATGACTTCATTTATTAATTATAATAACTCAGAATTTTTTGGAGACCTCTGGACACAGAGCAACACTGCTCCATATGCAAATGGTGGTGTTGCTTAGTTCCTTGCCTGTGACAAAGTAAATGACTGACCTCAGTGCTGCGTGGAGATTAACTCAGGTGCGCTTTGACACTATGACTGTCCTAGTTTGTCTTCTGGGAGAAAGACCACTACCAAAAGGAACTTTGGAAGAGTTATTTGGCTTATGGCTTACAGTCTATTATGAAAGGAAGTCAGAGTAGGAACCTACAGGCAGGACCCAAAGCAGAGGCCATGGGGCGATGCTGCTTAGTGGCTTACTCTCCAGGGCTTGCTCAGTCTGAGTTTTTATACAACCCGGAACTATAGTGGTGGGACCACCCATGGTCGGTGGGCCCCTCCCACATCAATCATCAGTCTAGAAAATGTCCCCGAGATGTGTCTGATAAAGGCTTTTTTCTCAATTAGGGTTTCCTTTTCACAGATGACTCTAGATTGTGCCAAATCAACAAAACCAACTGGCACAGACTCCCACTGGCTAAGTTTGCTTCTGACTTCCCAGCCATCAAGATGCTGGAAGATGCTTTTTGTTTGATCTTGTTTTCCTAGATGCTCTTCTGAGTGCAGAGTGGGTTCTGGTCCACACTCAGAGTCCACAGTCCTAATTTTCAATTGTTTTCATGATGTTGCTATCGTCTTATATGGGGCACTGACTCCCAGCTTTGAAATACAAACTGTTCTTATGTTAGCGATAAGCAAAGACTATGCCTGGATATACAAGCCTGGTGTGTGTGTGGTGTCTGTACATGCACGTGCACGCATGTACTCAGAATTGTATATGTTCCCAGACACAGCCCAAAAGAGCTTTAAGCTCTTACTGCTGGCTGACTCTGGGGCTTTGTCCCAGAATGGAGTAAAGTCGAGTATGACCCAATTTCAGTCACATGCCTGCGCGTTTAAGGCATGCCCAACAGGTACACAGAGACCCTTGGTAAGAGAATATTCCAGGAATTTAAGGAAATACACATGTCTTAAGCACTGAGCACTGAGCTAACAGAATAGCAGTCTCAGGGGCCGCACATGGCAAGAACACACATTGTAGGATTGGTGAAAATAAACAGCAACAAGAAGAAAAATGACAGTGACATCAACCGTGAGGGCAAAGGGACAGAGTCCTGAGGTGGCCGTGCCATCATGAAGGATGTCCAGCTTTCAAAAAAAGATAAATGATGGGATTTGGCCCATACATAGGGAAATGAATCAATAGAAGGCGTCCCTAGAATATCCCAAAGTCTTGGTTTCATTACACAAGCAATTGTATGTCATATCTTTTAGATATTTTCAAACACCAAAGGGACCCACTGAGAGCAAAATGAGAATCAAGTCCCAGAAAAATGGAATGTAAAAGACAAAATTCATTTTTAGAACTCAGTAGTTACCATGTAGTTAAAAGTTACAATACCCGGGGTAAAAAAAATTGACTGTAGAAGCCCAAATCAAGTTGAATAGGCAAAAAAACATGATGTTAGTTATAGTCTACAAAGAACACCCAGGAAACAGCTCAAAATATAATAAAAAAAAAAAGAGAATGTACTAAATTGGTGTAATAGAAAAGTGAGGGGAAAATGTGACATGCTGAATGCAAATGACGTTCCTGGGGTCACGTGGAATGTAGGTGTGTGCTTAATACTCGAAATAGGCAGAGTTTGTCAGAATGGATTTTTAAAAACTCCTTTGTGGTTATGCTGTCAAGATAAATATTTAAATTTAGTGACATAAATAGGTTGAAAGCAATAGTTGAAAAGATGTAAGTCATAATCAAATCCAGGAAGAACCAGAGTGGTGGTGGTGTAATCACCTTGGTGTGTACACACTGTGGGTTTCGAGGGATTTATAAAATTGCAGCTACTCCAGGAATTTTATACGGAAAGGGTTTACTTTCCTAAAACTCCTCTTTGCTCTGTCTAGCCATTCATGCCTTTGATATGCCCTTGGAAACATGGATTCTTCTAACTGCATGTATAGTATCTGTCTTCCCAGAATGCCTTGCCCATGGAACCACTGTATGAAGCTGTTAGGAAATAATTCGCACACACTGCTTTAAAAGCTACAATTTGTTATGAAATATAACTTAGATGTAATGGCTAGTAAGAAATTAATAGGAAACTTCTTTTGATACATTGTGGGAAGTAGTACAGACAATATAACCTTTGATTTCTTGGGAGATATTGGCATAGCAATTTAAACTAGCGACGAAGTTTTGAAGGACATTTCTATCCCGGTGAGAGGGAAGCTGGGGGTGGGGTACAGACTCTTGCTGTAAATTCTGAGAAACTTGCTGATTTCCTCTGGAAGAGAGATTGAAGATTGGGCCTTAAACTCTTGGTACAAGTTCAGGAGATATAGATAGATAGATTGATAGATTGATAGATTGATAGATAGATTGATAGATAGATTGATTGATAGATAGATAGATTGATAGATAGATAGATTGATAGATAGATTGATAGATTGATAGATTGATAGATTGATAGATTGATAGAT
>CABHPP010118465.1:29778-48965 GCA_902168425.1 Peromyscus attwateri
GATAGATTGATAGATTGATAGATTGATAGATTGATAGATTGATAGATTGATAGAGATGATAGAAATAGAGATAGGTAGATGATAGAGATAGATAGATATAGGTATAGAGATAGATAGATATGATATATAAGATAGATATGATAGAAATAAAGATAGGTAGATGATAGATAGATAGATATAGATATAGATAGATATGATAGAAATAGAGATAGGTATATGATAGAGATATAGAGATAGATAGATAAAGACAGACAGAGAGAGAGAGAGAGAGAGAGAGAGAGAGAGAGAGAGAGAGAGAAAGAAAGAAAGAGAAAACAGGTCCATGATCCCATGCATGTGCATGCAGAGGCCAGAGGAGAAGCAGTGGTGTCCTCTTTCTTGTTTTCTGCCTTGTTGCCATGAGACAGGGGCTCGCTGAAGCAGAAACTCACTTTCTGTTGACTGGGTGGTCAGAGAACTCCCAGTGTCCATCACCCATCTCTGTCCCCTAATGTGATGCTGGTTAGAGGCATCTGTGGCCACACCCAGCTTTTGTATTGGATGCTGGGATTTGATCTCAGGTCCTCCTGCTTGTGTGCCATGTGCTGTCACACACTAAGCCATCCGTCAGCCCTAGAGATTGCTCTTTAAAAAAATTGGAGTGTGCAATCAACTGTACATCTTTGAAGTAAAGACAGATGGAAGAAAGCTGAAATGAGTATTATTGTTACAATTGTATGTTTTAGTAAATGCAGCCAGGGAATTTACTGTCCCCAAGGGTTTCAGCAATCACTATTCACTTGGTCACAGTTGACATTTACATCTAAAGCCAGTGTTTTTGTAGTTGTTGTGGTTGTTGTTGTTGGTTTTGTTTTCTGTTCTTAGACGCTTTTTGAGTTCACACTGCCCCCAACTTATGGATAGTGTTTGTGATTACCAGACTCTCACTCGCTAAATTACCATTTGTCGTTTTGTCTCTCCACACCTCCCTCTGCCTCTATGAGAGAAGACTTAGAGATGATGGTTTGGTCTTGCGGGCCACAAGAATATATCACAGAGATTCAGCTGTATATTAAAGCTGAACTTTGACCGGCCAAGGGTCTGTCAAAAGGCAAAGCCATTTATTATGAATATTTGGTGTTACCCAGCCTTTAATATTCCAGCTGTCTTCTGCTGGTAAACAGTTCAGCTCCCCAGTGTTGGTTAAATGGTGGCGCTTGTGGCTGAGGGCAGAATCACTAGCCATAGTTACCTTTTTAGAGCTTTATTGGGAGAGAGAGGGAGAGAGGGACCGCTTTGGTGACATAATTAGGGACATAATCCTTACACCCAGACCTGCTGAACCTAAGTTACTAACTGCCCAGCTGTGCTTAGGAGACAAGCTGGCGGAGACAACTAGCTTTGTTTCCTGTGCTAATGAAGCTCAGACCATCCCTTCGCCTTGAGAAGGCCTAGTGTTCCTCCAGAGCACTTTGAGAACAAAAGAGGTTTTTACATATCAAGGTGAGAGATAAAACAACATTCCTGAGGAGGCAGGGAAGAGGTGCCCAGGGAAAGAAAAGGCAGGCATTTTCTGTAGATACAGACAGAACCGCATGGCTAGAGAGAAGAGAGATGACAGAGGTTCCAGAGAGGGTAAGCGGATCTCAGGTAGAGTTTTCCGAGTGCCAGGAGCAGAGAGTAGCAGAAATGGAGAAAGAAGGCACAGAGGACGAAGATGAGGCTGAAAGCATAGATGTTAGTCATTAGCAGGACTAGGGAGCTGGATGGAACTGCAGTTTTGGAGACAGGATTTCATCCCAGAGAAATAGAGTAGATAGATACAGAGCTCGGTATGTCTAGAGCTGTTCCTGCCTTGAATGCCTAGTGGAGCTATATCTGAATTGATAGAATTTTGTCTTAGAGGAATAAAGTTAACAGACATAAGAACATAGTGTACGTAGATTTTTTTCCTCTAATATCCCACGCCGGACATAGCAGAGCCCCCTTGGACCCTGGGGAATCGATAGTTTGGAAGGATTCTAGGTTTTCTGAAAGTTGCTAGTTACATCTCAGGCATCCAGGCAATACAATTAGTGTCTTCCAACAGCGTATGTTCTCCACAAAGATGTCACTGGTGGACAAATCCTGGAATTGTCTAAACAAATTCTTGTTTATTTGTTTATTTGGTGTATGTTAAGTGTCCACAATCTGCAGTGTTGTGTGGTTCTGTCAAACTCTGAAGGCAGCAGAGTGTAAAATATGGTTCATCCCTGTCAGTGATAATTAATCCATTGAAAAGACAGCTCTCAGACATAGCAGGAATTTAATACATTTAATAAATGTATTCGATTCTAATATTTGAGCTACTGTCCATAAAAAGAATTTTAGCCATCTAAAGTGTCTCATTCTGGCCTTATACTTAAGTAAGAGTCTATAATCTCTAATTTGACATAGGACTTTCAGAACTGTACAATTGGCCAATGTCAGAGCATGGGCCTTGATTCCATGTGAACAGGAGCTGTGTGTTTGAGTAACTGGAGGTCCTGTTTGTGTGTAGAGGCCAAGATGGAGCTGAGTTTAGAGTGGCCAGGGAACTACAGGCCTCATGTGTCTGGGAGCAGTGAAGCCTTGTAACCTAAGTTTGTCCGGAATCCAGTGGGAGGGCCAGGCTCAGGAGGAAAACAAAACTTACAGAGGAGATAAGGGCTGCAAGGCAGCATGGGAAATCGAGCTGTCAGTCATTGCCGGGTGTGATGTGTTTGGTATTTGCCATTTGATCCCCCAGAGACTCATTTTACAGAAGCAGAGGTCTGGGTTGGGTGTGTAGGGGCTACAAAATTGGCTTACAGAATGTGGCATGCACATGAGTGAGTAGCAATGGGGTGCCATGATATGTTCAGGGAGGAGACAGTGTGTCAGAAATCATCACTTCTGGTCAGTGAGCGGTTCCTTTCATTTGAGTCTTTGGCAAAGGGTAGCTGGGTTCAGGGTGACTTACACCATGATACATATTTTATAAAATTTGAAGTAATTAATTTTAATCAGAAACATTGTAGGGCTGTGGTTTTCCTCAGCAACAGAATCTTGACTCTGCTCTATGAAGGGACTAAACTCAGAAGATGCAGCTGGGGTTTTGAGTTGGCCCCATGCATTTTGCTCCCGTGATTTGGCAAAAGATTAGCAGCTCACTTTCAAACACTGGCCCCTTTTCTTGTCTCACACAATGGGAGCCTTCATTTTTCTTCCAAAAGGCTTATTCACAATCCACACCCTTTTATGGACGCTTCCTACAGAAAGTCACACAGAGCCACACAGGCTTCCAGTTTGTCTGGAGTTCCTGCTGAGAGGCAACAATTTAATGAAAACAAGGATGCCAGCCCATGTCGTGAGTGAGATTTTAATGTTAGCAACCGGCTCATCTCATTGGCAGGGAGGAAAATAAAATCGGTCTAAGTTTAGGATGGACATTCTGGCTTTTCATACACCGTCCTGAGCGTTCCCTGGTTTTACCTCCACATTTTGAACCTGAGGTTATGAGGAAGAGAGAAATATACTTCTCATCTTTATACTTTAAAATCTTGCAAGTTGAAATGAAATATCACATTTAAAACTCTTGGAGCTTTAAAATTATTCAGAGGAGTGCATTTAAATGAGCTTGGCAATGAAACATGAAATATTTAGTTCCCTGATGCATGCAAGCAGGCTCTCCTTTATTGTTTGGGGGCCATCCTGTGAGAACTCATTCCTGTGAATAGCTCACCCCCCCCCCCCAGACGGCTGTTTGCCTTAATATTTTCCAATAATTATGTAATTAGTTCATCACCTCTCCCACACTCAGCATTTCCCTCCTAGCTACTCGGTTTGTTTACCGTTGGGACCTTCCGAAGCTTGTGTATAGAATTATTAAGAGGGACCATTTATTACTTCTCCTGCAGCGTCTTTCTGAACTCTGAACACTTTTATTCTCAACAACAAATGATGACACCTTGAGGCCACCATGGTGCTTAGCCGTTACTGATCCTGGGCTCGGCTTACAACGTGGTTCACTCTTCACTGCCAGTCCTGTGTATTTCATATTTGAAGTCAGTTCTGAAGGTACTCTCAGGTATGGACAGTCTGCCAGCATCAGAAGGGTCTGCTAAGGAGCTGGTGCAGATCTGGGAGAAGGAAAATGCTGGCTTCTTTTGGAGGGATGATGAGAGAAATGAAGAAAAAGCTCTAAAATCTTCAGCTAAAATAGATGGCAATGATTTTGGTATGATTATTTTTTAATGTGCTTAGGCCCAGTGAAGTTAAGAAGGACGACAGACATGGGAAGGGAAGGAGACAAGAGAAGAATCCTGCGATCCATAGGAGTTTACTATGAACAAAATATTAGTGCTAGTGGCTTGAACAAACAAATGAGTATAGTCTGAATGGTGTGTCCTACTGTGCAAGGGTTGCACGGACTCTCAGAATCACAGAGAAAAAGAATATGGACATCATCGCAGCTACCAAATTCATCAGTGGGAACATCAGGTAGCACCTGATGGCACAACCTGGGAACCTCTCCCACAGCCTTCAGATGGAATCTGCCCACATCCCTAGCTTTGGGTAGTAAACCACAGTTATCTGCTAAGTTCATACATCCTAAAACTTTACCTAATTGTCACAGAGGCATTAGGTGAGAGGCAGAGGTCAGTGATGAATGGTATGCAGACAATTAAAGACAGCTCGAAATAATTTTGGTTCTTTATCTGTAACATCCAACTCTACAATATGAAGTTCTGATCAGCCTTCAGGATCTCGATCTCTGATACGGTCCTTTCAGGGTTCTTTGTTCACAGTGCTAACTTGGGAGTGATGAGAGGGTAAGGATACTCTCCCTCTGAATGACAGAAGGGCCCCCCTCACAGCTTCCCACAGTGAGAGCAGCAGGCTCCATACAAATGGGTCTCTCACCAAGACACATGCAGCAAACTACTTAAAATGCAATTATAAAAATCTGTAAAGGAAATCAGCAAGAAAAATCTTCATCAGCACCCTAGCATTTCCCCCATGTTCAGGAAGCCAGATGAGACCAATACTGAGTGGAAGAAAAGAAACAGAAATGAGGTTTAGATTAATTAAAGCAAGAATTTGGCAACAATCAAAACTGTTCTAAAATCATGACATTTGCCCTGCAAATAGCAAATTGACCATGACTTAAGGTATCAATGTATTATCATTTACTTGGTTCATTTTGGGACAAATGTGGGTGTTGGTTATATTATTACACAAAATTACCTAAAAATTGAGTTCTAGTACTCAACCCATGGTTCCAAGCTTTTTTTCCCTTCTCTGTATTTTTTTTTTTTTTGAAAATTGCTGACACAGACACCGTCTTCTCTGATCCTACAATAGCTGTGTCTGAGTGGTTTTTCCTTTCACTTCATAGCACCAACACGCATCATTTGTGGTTTTAATTTGCATCAATGAGAAAAACTGCATTTAATACCAATAGTTGCTGAAAATACAGATGTGACAATGTTTCCAACTTTTAATTTCCAAGCGCTAGCAGGTAATATTAATATATTCCTTAGCAGCTGAGTATGTCTTGGTTTACACATAAATGTATGGTTTACATACATATATGTATGACTTACATATGTATATATACATATATATGTTTGTAAGACACACAGAGGAGAGCGAGCGCCTAAGATCCAAACAGGCCCAAGACAAGAATAGTAAAGCAATTACAGAAGGAAGGTACAGGAAAATTCTAGTGCAGTCACCAGAACAAAGCATGTGCTAAATCAATATATAATTATCAGTTCAACTTAATTTGATTATGGCCTCCTGGTAGAAGATCGTAAACTCTCTAAACTTAAGATTTTTATTCATAGATGGCTTTTTCTTTTCTTTGAGCTGTCCCTTTGCCTTCCAGAGTTGTTTAGAAGTGTGCCTTTGATCACCGGGTGTTTGCAGATGTTATATTTGGTCTTTCTATCGTGGATCTTTCCTGTAGTTGGAGAACATCCTGCCTGTGACTCTGGTTTGTAAGGCAGACTATGATACACTGTGCTGACTGCCTGTGGAGGATTGAGAAAAGCCTGCTCCCTGTGTTGAGTGGGCTCTGCCAACTGGAGCCTTGGGGTTGCCTTTTTTTTTTTTTATTTTTCAGACTTTGAAAGCTCTTCTCTTATTCAGCTTTAAAATACCTCAGACTGTTTACATTTCAGAATTAATTTTGGCTTTATATCCTACATATAAGTCTGAAATCATTTGAATTATATCTGAATTATATTGTCAGTCCACATACAGTCTTCTATTGTTTCCAAATACTTTAATGATTACTTCAAGGATCCATTGTTGTGAACAAGAGGTTCTATTGTAAAATAAACGTAAGGCTAGGCAGTTAGCGGCCTTATTCACTATGAGCCACCAAGTTGAAATTCATCAATGACTACTTGTCTATTTTTGTGCTGGTCAGTGTAATATTAGCCCCAGTCTACTGCTTTAGAAGAGACATCCTTTAACCCAGTCTCATGGACATCTAGACATAGCACCTATGGCATTCTTCATGTTCTGAAGAAAGGAACATGGAGATGTGACCTTAAAGGGCAAAGGAGCAGTTCTGGTGTCTACCTGGGTGAAGGAAGCTGGGATCTTCTGCCTGTCACTGTTGCCTAACAGCAAAAGCTGGGTGTGTTTGATTGACATAGAGGCAGATCATGTTGGATCACCTCTGGGAGCAGTGCAGTCACCTAGGCTCATACCTATCTTTAGCTCCAGAAAAATAACAATATCTGTCTGTTGTAGTGTAAGTTTCTTCAGTCACACCCAGCCCCATAGTCCTGCAGCCGCTTATAAAATAATCATTCAGAGGCTTAATATTATTTATAAGCTGTATGACCTATGGCAGGCTTCTTGCTAGCTAGCTCTTTCATCTTAAATTAACCCATTTCTATTAATCTGTGTTTTGCCACATGACCGTGGTGTTACCGATCTTCTGGCATCTTGCTGCTCCTCGGGTGGCAGCCAGGTGTCTCTCCCTTCTCTCCTTTCTTCTCTCCATATCTCTGCTTGGATTTCCCACCTGCCTCTAAGCTGCCTTGCTATAGGCCAAAGCAGCTTATTTATTAGCCAGTGGGAGCAACACATATTCACAGCATACAGAATGATCCCATAGCTGTCTGTCTGTCTGTCTGTCTGTCTATCTATCTATCTATCTATCTATCTATCTATCTATCTATCTATCATCTGCCTCTGGAAGCTCCCCTTCCTTTGCAGGTATTCCATAGACCAAGATTCAAAAAATAAGCTTTATATCGCTCCCCATTTCTTTTGTTAAAAGGAGTAAAACTATTGCTCAAGTCTTTCTCTTAGACTCGGGCCCTCTAGGTACCTGTGCTTGTGTGGTGCTTCTGTGTGTTGAAAGCACCTGCTCAGTCACTGTGGACTCATTAGCCACCAGTTAGCCACTCATTAGCCACAGAACAACAAAGAGAAAGGTATCCTGAGAATCCACAGCATATTTAGAACCATACCTTGTCACATTCATAGTCATTCATGTTTTTTGGCTGGGTGACCCTGCCTCTAGTTGCAGGTTTTCTGTTTGGCTGTAGCTGTGATGGCCCAGTTTTTGTGTCCTGTGTTTGTTGTTTTTAGACACAGATGGACACGCACCAGCTTTCTGCGGCGGACTTCCCCATAGCAGATAATGAGGGAATGATAAAGCAGTCTGTGCAGCTTATTTGCATACACTGCTCATATCACACCTGTTGACAGTCCATCAGCCAAAGTGAGTAGTAGGCCCAGACTCCACTTCTCGGGGGACTGGGACTCTCTCAGGGGCAGGTGGGGTACGGGCAGTGTATGTCTGCTCCCCAGCAGTCTAAGCTCCTATGGAGGTCCCTGGCCCCCATCTCATGTTTAACACATGCATGGGCTGTGATGTCCTGGATGCAAATAGGGAGATATTATATTTAATTAGAGAGATGAGTGCAATTAACATTCTTCTTGTCATTAATATTGATTTAAAGCAGAGACAACAAATTCAAGATAAATGACTAGCGAATTAATGACAACAGTCAGGAAGAGAATTAAGATGCCAACAATGTTCTTTCAAGATCAGCACATGGGCCAGTCTGGTTTTCTCTTTGGTTAAATTGTCTTTTATTAATTCACTGGGATTGGATTAGTCAAACAGTAGCACAGTGTAATGATACAGCAATACAATGCCTTTCTTATCAAACCTAGGCACCAATAGCCTGTCCTTTTCCAGAATATCATTCAACTTCTTTCTTTTACATTTAAATGCTTTTACTCTTTTTTTTTTTAAACCAAATATGTTCCTGATGTGTTTGGTATTTGATTGAGTTCATTGCCTGAGGGAAACATTATGAAAATAACACCTAGGTTGTAACATTTTAAATGGTGGCATGCAATTAATGTTTTCCATAAAACGTAACATGTGGATGATCAGGGTAGCGGAGAGACAACTTGTAGAAGTCAGTTCTTTATTTCTATCAAGTAGGTCCTGAATTCAAGTCATCAGGATTGGTGGCAGGAACCTTTACTCAATAGGACATTTTGCCAAACATCACTTAGTGATTTTTAAGCCCAGAAGATATTTGCATTTGAAAATGCAACTGGAGATTGTTGCACAGAGGAAATATCTTGTAAGAAAATCTGTCAAATGAGTGAACTCAGACTATAGAAGTCACAATTAAGTAGAAAGTCAATTTGTGCTATGTATCCTGACAATTTTTGTAAGTGTGGTTGCCTTTATAGATATCTCATGTGATTAAGAACACATAGGATCTGAGAGATGAACAAAAATGGGTCATTAGTCAATTCTCCTGCCTCAGTCTCTCAATGCTGGGATGATGGGCATTGATCACCACACCTGGCCAAGTTTCAATTTCTAATTACATTCACTATTGTGCACAAGTGTGTGCATTTGTGATATGCATGTAAAGGCAAGAACACAACTTGGGGAAACTGGCTTTCTTATATTGCATGGGTTCTAGGTATCAAACTCAGGCCGTCAGGCATGGCAGCAAAGCCTTCAAAATTAAGCAATCCATTTATTCTCACAAGTTTTTATTATTTTCACATCATATATACCTATCATATAATAATGTCCCATCATTATTTATTCAACATCAACTTTTTGCACGTTAGATTTTTCAAGTGCCTTTGTCCAGTGAGAAGGGACAGTATAGACACAGTTCGATTCTGTACTCTATTCTGTTGCCTTGGCAAAATCAAATGGTTTTGATTATTTTCAAAGTAACTCTTAAATCCATAAGTATAATTCTTCCAAGTTTATTTATCATCAGAATTTCTACAGGTAGCCTATCTTGTCTCCTCACAATATAATTTAGTCTTGGAGCTGAATAGCATCTTTAAAATACTGGGTTTGTGTCAATTCTTGAGAATATGTTAGGTAATGAGCTGTTAAGTGAGAAGTTCTCACAGATATCTGATACTGGATTAGTCTGAGTTCTATACCAGCCTAAATTTGCTTTGTTTCAGTGATAGAGGATTAAGTCCTTATATGTAGCCTGCCCAGGAAGATGCTTAAACTGGAGGCTATGTCATTCCAAGCCAGGAGGCATGCAAATCAAAGCGCAGAAACCAAACTCAGAAACACGAACAATCAAAAGAGCACAACTCCTCTGGAAGATTGCCACATCTCAGACCCTGAGCCAAAAGTACTGAAAAGGGCTCAATTCCTAGACCACGGGTTCATGTCTACTTCTAAAAATGATCAATGATTTCAATTAGGATAAAATAAATGAAGAGAAGAAATCAATTTAATACATATCCATGAAACAGAAATTCAGCGATATGGATGGGAAATTAAGTAGTGAAAATGAACTATTGGCAAAATTGTTGAATAAAAACACCAAGCAAGAAAAAATGAGGGGAGGGGGGCTTACAAGATGGCTTAGAGAGTCAAGGTGCTTGCTTCATAAGCCGGGTGCCCTTAATTCCATCCCTAGAATCCATTTAAAGGTGGGAAAGTTAAGAACAAATTCTTCAAGGTTGTCCTCAGGCCTCTACATATTCACCATGGAAGGTGTATTCTCCTTTACCTACAGATAAAATCAAACAAAAGAAAGAATATTTGGAATGGAAGACAAGGTTGAAGGTATACTATTTTGTGACTTGAATAGCTTAAAAACATAAATATGCATGGCTATTGTTTCTTATGAACTCTAGGACATGATTAGGAAAATAAAACTGCACATCCATGAGGCATAAAAAGTGGAAATAACTACTAAGGGTCCATGAGATGATTAATCTTGATTGTAAAATTGATGGAATTTAGAATCATCATGTAATAAATCCCTGTGCATATCTGTGAAGGGTTATCTAGATTAGGTTAAATAAGTTGGAAAGATATATCCTAAAAATGGACATCATCATCCTGTGAGTTGGTCCCATACTGCATAAGGAGGAGAATTGGATCTGAGCATGCACATTCATCTCTCTCTGATTCCTGATTGCAGATGCAATGTGACCAGATGGTTCAAGCTCCCACTACCATGACTTCCATTGTGATTAACTGTACCCTCAAACCATGGGCTAAAATAAATATTTTCTTTCACAATCTGTTTTTCTTTGACATTTTGTCATTGGAATAAGCAACTAAAATCAAAGACTATATATTTAATAAAATTTACAACAGAGACATCCTCAAATCTGGGGAAACAAGCATATAGCCAAACATGAGAGGCATTTGGAATCCCAACTTAGATATGGCCAGAGAATACTGTAACATGTTATGGTCAGAATGCTAAGATTCCAGAAGAGACAGTGTTAAAAGCTGTAAGAGAAAAACACAAACTCACTCACAGGTGCAAACTCTGCACACTAACAAAAGATCTGCCAGTGGAAATGGGATGTATTTCAAATTCAGTAACTACCAGCCAACATTACTATATATGGAAAGGGTATCTTCTTCAATAGATAACAATAAATTTCAGGATAAGTGTAAACTAATATCTATGACCACCAAGTGTGGATTGCTGAAGATAGAAGGATCCTATGCTAAGAGGAAGACAGAAGATGTCAATCACAAGCACACAGGGAAAGTTACATCAACTGGGAGGAATTGAAATAGTACTCAAACCAACCAACAGAACTGCAGGACTCATTAGACCCTTGTTTTAAACTCTCAATGTAAATGGTCAAGTCTGAACAGATTAAAATAATGAAGGCTGTAATGATGATCTAGGAGCTGCTAAGCCTGATGATTTGAATTCATCCCCTGAACCCATATGGAAAAAGGAAAGAACAGACTACTGCAAATTGTGCATGCCCCCTGAATAATAAGTGCATGAGTAAACAAATGTCAAATCATCAAATATAATAATCATGACATAAGATCCAACCATTTATTCTCAACAGGAAACACACCTTACTGGCAAAGACATGCAGACTCCAAGTAAAAGGGTGGAAGTCAATACTTCAAGAAAATAGGAGTCAGATTTAAATAGAAGTATTCTGTATTACTTCATAAAATACATTTTAAGCAAAAATTAATCAAAAATAGAGAAAGATGCTATATATTAATTAATAAACAAGAACCATCAGTCATGACTTTAAACATACAATATACCCAGCATAGTGACACCCAATTTCATAAAACAAACATTAATTTGGAGAAAGGTGTAGATAGGTCCATATATAGTAGTGATGGGTGGCTTTAACACTTGCCTTTCAATATATGTTATCCAGAAAAACAAAGATATTTTAGAGGTAAACTATACCCTAGGTTAAATTACTTAACAACTATCTATATAGTATTTTATTCTGTAGGAAGGAAATACACATTCCCTCTTAGCAATTCATGGAACTGTCTCTAAAGTAGATCAAATTGTAGCACAAGACAATCCTTCACAAATAGAGATGAAAAACTTTCCTACATCTTACCAGATCATAGGAAGCAACACTAAGAGAACATACGATATTTGGAAATTTCATGAGACACTCTTTAATGCACATCAAGTCATTGAAGAAATTAAGATGGGACCTAAAGCTTATTAGCATTGAGTGAAAATCAAAGCACATCCCCTTGGGACTTCTGGGATCTGGCAGAGATGATTCTAAGTGTTCACACTGAAGGAAAAATAAGGGACCTTTCACATAATTTATTCATATACCTCATGGTCTTAGGAAAGCAAGAATAAGCTAAATCCAAAATGAGTAGTTAAAAACAAATAGTAAATATCAAGAGAGGCATTAAGAGACCAAGAGAAAATTACAAACAACCAATGAAGCAAGGATATGATTGTTTGAAAACGTAGGAGCAAAAGTTTTAGTCCAACTCACCAAAAGAATGAGAAAGAAAAAAGAGGCAGAGAGTGAAATAAGAGATAAAAGGGAGTCAGTGCAGCAGATATCCATGAAATCCAGAGCATCAGGGGATGGTTTGAAAGCCTACCTTTCAAAAAGCCAGAAGAAATGGATACATTTCTAGACTGAGATGGCATGACAACATTAAATTAAGAAGATACAATGCAAACCTATCTAGAAAGGCAAAGAAGACTGAAGAGCTAAGAGAGCTTCCCCACAGGGAAATGCCTGAGATAAGACAGATCCACTGCTCAACCCTTTCAGACATTTTTGCTCTTCGTACTTCCTCTAAGCAGAAAGGGAAGGACCGTACTATGTTGGTCACTTTTCTCATTGCTGCAACAAGAGACTTGGCAAAACCCACTTAAGGAAGATTTATTTTGGCTCAAGTTTCATGGTGGGACATCCCAGCAGTGGGAGCTTGAGCCAGATGCTCACGCTGCATTTACATTCAGAGAGCAGCAAGAGACAAATGCTGATGCCCAGTCACCTTTCTTCTTTTTATGCAGCCTGTGACTCTAGGTCACGGAATGATAACCCCATGTTGAGGGCCTGTCTTACCTCCTCAATTAACTTAATCTAGATAATCCTTCACAGGCATGCCCAGAGGCTTGTTTCCATGGTGATTCTCATTGCTGTCAAGTTGATAGTCCATATTAGCCATCATGTCTATCAGATTCACTCTGTGAAGCCAGTATTACTCTGATACCAAAAATAAAGACCCATTTTTCTCAATGAACATAGACACAGACATCCTCAGTTAAAAGCCTGTGAACTTAGTAACGCATTGTAAAAGCCATACACATGGACAAATTAATGTTACTCCAGGAGGGCAGGGATAGTTCAGTGTATGCAAATCAACGAATGTATTAAATAGACGAAGGGACAGGAATTACATAGTTTCAATAGAAACAAAAAAGGCTTTGACAAAGCTCAACATACCTTCTTGATAAAAACAAGCAAAAACCTTGTGGGGGGCCAGTCCCTGTGGTGGCCGGGTCCCAGAAAAGAGGTAAGGGGTTTGTGAGGGAAGGATGAGTCAGGCATGATGGTCGAGAGAATCTTGCAATCTTGCAACCTGACTGACTAGCAGCCAGAGTGCTTCTTTATTTATACAGAATTCAGTAAGTAGGGATAGATTCATATTGTTCCAAAACATAGATCATATAATTTTTGGTTTTGGACATGTGTATAACTTTTTTCTCTTGCACACCTGGAGTGGTAGGTTTAGCCATCATTGATGAACTGTGACAGAACAGAGCTACCTTTTGTAATTACCTTCCCTCCAGTTGAGTCAACAGAGTTATCTTTTATAATCATCTTTACTCATCAACCCCATAACCCAATTTTTAAGAATCTAGAGGTATGTGACAGCCTGTTCTAGTGGCTTCAAGGATGCTAGGCAGAAAGACAATCTCCAAGCCTGCCCTGGCAGATTGTCATGTCCCAAACAGTGTCTTATTAACTCTTAATGGTTAGAGTACCCAAGAAAATCCTCAGGCCAAAGCTGCTGCAGTTATTATTCAAATTCTGGCATAAGATAATGTTTACATTTTATATCTTTATGGAATTTGTTTATGTCTAATCCTGGCATTCTTTTGCTTCTTGGTCATAAGATACCACAATGGCCCTCACATGAGCTAACTTTTCTAAGAAAGGGAGGTCCTGACACCTCATTCTTAAGTCATCTCTCTGTGCCATTCTTTGTCCATTAATGTAAGTCTCTGTGTAGGGCAGAGTTAACTTCAGCCAATCTAACTTTGTTGCTGTATATGCCACGTAATCACCTGAGTGTATATTAGGAAAAGGCTTGTAATCTGATCTGGGGCCAACTCCTCTAGCTCACTGAATCTTGTTAACCTTTTTAAGTTTACTTGTTTTGATTATCTTGTCCCTGAGTAAGTACAGGGACAGATGTTTCAAGAATGTTTCATAGTATCATAAAGAGACCTCCGGCTTCTTTAGGTGTGTCACAACCTCCAAGGTATAAGGAAGACCTTCAAGTAGATCAGGATATCTCCCTACAAGTGGGAAGGGTAGTATGTTCAGGACTTTCCTGGAGAAGCTTAGAAGCAGTACTGTTGGGAGAAGGCATAAATGATTCATAAGAAATATACCATCAATCCAATATCCTCAATATGTACAAATGTAAAATGTTCTGATCTCCAAGCATGCAACATGTGGAGATCAGAACCAGAAGTGGCATGGCAGCTATTATGTGGCTCAGCTTTGGTGCATTTCTGCCAAGCAGCTGTGCTTGCTTTATGACTTTGGCTGTTCCCATCAGATATAGCTGTGCTAAAAACCCAAAGAAGTTAAGAACTGAAGTAATGGGATATAGTAAGGCTGCATTTGACAAACCTATAGCCAACATTGCCCTCACTGGGAAAGCATTGATTCCAAAGTTGTGAATATGGAACAGAGTCTACTTTCTTCACACTTGTTCCATATAGAGCCTCAGTTTTTAGCCATATCAATAAGAAAGGAGAAATAAGAAAGATATAATAGGAAAGATTAGGGCATATTATTCATCACCCAACATCTACCCTTTGGAGATGATCCCAATCATATACTTGGAAGACTGTAAATATTTCACCAGAAAATTCTTAGCTCTGAGAAAACACTTTCAGGAAAGTAGCAGGATACAGTAAGTAAAACATTCAAACGTTACTTTTTCATAAACAATAAACTTTATGGAACGAAATGACGAAAAAACCCTAGCATTCGGAATAGCTTGATTATCTAGGAGTAAACCTGTTGAAGGAAGTGGGGGAATGCAACAAAGAAACATTTCAAACATTGAAAAATTTAAGAAAAGGGTGGGAGGTGACAAGATTTCCCTACTGAAAGAATTAATAATGTGAAAATGGCTATATTGCTAAAAATTCACAGATTCAACCAAATTGTCATTTTTTTTCATGGAAGTAAAAGTATGAAATTGTTATAAATCAAAAAAGATGCCAAAAAATCAATGCTGTCTTAAACACAAAAAGTGATTCTGCTTTAATTTTTTATAATTATGACTTCATTGTAAATTACTTGCAAGTAAAAATCATCACACAACATTGTTAGCCAGACTGAAAGTCATATCTATATCTTCTACCTATCTCTCTATCTCTCTATCATCTCTCTCTCTCTCTCTGTTTATATATGTATATAAATTAGATTTATATACATATATAAATCCTATATATCTATATATATAAATCCTATATATATATATATCCAAATGGATTTTACATTTTCACGGTTAAATATTTTAATGCAGTTATAAATTACCACACACATACACAGATCTACAAAATCCATAACAGTGTTAAAACTAGGAAAACAATTAGCTTTATATCCTCTTTCATGACTCCTGTCTTCATTACCGGCATTCAGTCCTTCTTCATCACCCAGTATTTACTCTTTCTTGTTCTTCTTTCTACATGTTATACTATATCCACATGTATGCTTGTTTGTTATCTTTTGATAACCCAAGCCATCACTCTATATATTTGGCATGATATAGATCTGCTTTCTGTTTCTGAAATTAAGATGTTAATCTTTGGAACACCTATGCAAGAGAAAAGACAGTGGATATAACAGTCTTTACTATTGCATTTAATCTTATACTCCAAAGTCATTTATTTGTACTAAATAATTTTTAAATAACAGTGCAGCAGAGCTTTCTAGCCTAGCTACTCTTTCTCTACTATTCTGAAATGCGGGGGTGGGAAGTGAGCTTGAAATTCTGCAGACTGTCCTGCTTTGGTCTGAGACTGACTGCATTCTTATTACATATGTGGTGTTTATTTTGTCTGTGAATAATATAGTTCAGTAGTGCTTGGCCTCTGGGTAAGAGGAAACTATCACATTAGCTTTGCCTATAAATTGGTACCACTGGGATAACAACTATGCCTGTTATGGTGTGATTTTTCACAAGATGTTATAGTCTGAGTATCACTTGGGCTACCTAGATTTATGTCAACTTTACACAACATAGCATCATCTGGGAAGAAGGAATATTCATTGAGAAAATTCTTCCATAGGCTTGGCATCTAGACAAGTCTGTAGGGCATGTGCTTGATTGATGATTGATATGGGAGGGTCCAGCTCACTGAGAGTGGTGCATTTCCTGGGAAGGTGGTCTAGAGTAGTCTAAGAAAGCAGGCTGAGAAAGTCATGAATGGGAAAACCAGTAAGCAGTGTTCCTCCATGGTCTTGGCTCCAGTTCCTGCTCCAGTTCCCCTTCATGAAAGACTGTGATTGGGGCATGGAAGCTGATACAAATCCTTTCCTTCCTAAGTTGCTTTGGATCATGGTGTTTTCTATGTTTGTTTGTCTGGTTTGTTTGTTTGTTTCATTGCAACAGAAACCCTCAGAATCTACTCGTCAAGCCAGTAGCTCAGTGAGTATCTGCTGCAGTCTTTGCCATCGGGGTCAGTTAGCCTCAACATTTGTGAGGGTGGTGGAGGTTTTGGTCCCTGTATGATACAGTTAATTTCTTAGTTAAAAAAATTAATGAAACTTGGGCACAGTTGACACCTGCATTTCTAACCTTTCTGTCCTGTTGGTGCACATTAAAGGCTATAAAAGTGACATGCCACAGAAATGTAGGTGATACAATAGCATTCATCATTACTACTAGGGACACTCAGTATTAATTTGCCCTTATGTAAAGAATAAACATATATATACTTTGTGATGTGTCTGTATTTAAATGAATTTAATTTTGATTAAATCAGATAAAAAGTTAATTACTTTGAATATTAAAAAACAGATTGATGACCAAACTCTGGAGCAGGGCGTTACTGTGTGTGTGTGTGTGTGTGTGTGTGTGTGTGTGTGTGTGTGTGTGTTTGTGTCTGTATGTGAGCATGTGTGCATGTGTCTGTGTGTGTGTATGTCAAATGTATGTGGAAATCTGAGGTTGATGTTGGGTATTTGCCTTGGTTGTTCTCTTACCTATCTAGACAGAGCCTGTCACCTGAGTCCAGATCTCACCTATTTGGCCAGTCTAGCTATCCAGCTGACTAGCTCTTGGGACCCTCTGACTATACTTCTTAAGAGCTGGGGTTATAGGTGGGCCCCAGCCCCAGCCAGCATTTGGAATCCTTTTGAGGCTCACAATGTACTATGTCCACAGCCCTCAGGGATGAGTCTATACAAACACAAGTTCTTGCAGAATAATTTGGAAGTATTTGTTTTCCATTTTTTCCACAATCACCCCATCTCCCTACCCTGTGCAGGTAAATCTATTATTTAGGATTGTTTGAATCGATAGCTCAGCTGGCCTTCTGGATGGTTGAGCCCTCGTTGGTTCTAAGGATGGCCTTCAGTGCTGCTGGTAGCTGCTCAAATGCTCACGAGTCCTTCCAGATACTCTTTGCCAGCCCTGCCTTTTCAGTTCATCGTCAAAGGGACATGTTTAACTCAGTGTCTTCACGCAGCCCTCCAGTCTAAGTAACTCCAGACACTGCTTTCTTCAGTGACATCTAAGACATAGAAAACAACAAGGATCTGACTTAAGAAGTTTACCATCCATGTGCGGAGAGGTAGCAGCGAGCGTAACTAATTTTCCCTGCTATAAGAACATCACAAGCCATGGTGTGCATGAATCTCACATATGATAAAGTGCTAACCACTGAGATTGGCTGGTTCCCGACCTAGCTAATATAAAGTGTATGGAACTGAGGTGCTAATTCAGTTAGAGACATCCCTCAGTCTGCAGCAGAAGGTGGTCCTAAGACACTGGCCCCCACCAGACACTCAAACCTTGACTGCTCAGGTTCTTTATATAAAATAGATACTTGCGTATCACACACCTAGTCCTTCTGAGTTCTGCAAGTCATCTCTCAGTTACTTTTTGATATTTTACTGATTGAGTAAAAGTTCTATATAATAGTTATTCTACTGTATTGTTTGGGAAGTAAAGACACTTGAGAGTCCACATATGTCCAGCATGACGGAGCTGCTGCATGCGTACTGCACTGTATCAGTAGCAACCTCAGGAGATGCTATGCTTGAGCTGGCTGAATCTGCAAACGCAGGACTAAGCAAACTAGTATAACATGAATCTTAACAGGTCTTATTAATAAAAACAAACATGAGAGCCAGGTATTGGGGTGAATGCTGAAAGATGAGAGAGGCAGAACAAGCCACAGTCTCCTCACCTTGCCAATTCCTCAGCTGATCCTGTTTCCTCAGACTGGAAGCCTCTGAGTCCTCACCCAAATGGATCTCAGCTGAACTGCTGCTAAAAGCCTAAAAGCTTAACCAGTTTCAAGTTCCTAGTTCTCACGCCTTATATACCTTTCTGCTTCCTGCCATCACTTCCTGGGATTAAAGGTATGTATCACCATGCCTGGCTGTTTCCAGTGTGGCTTTGAACTCACAGAGATCCAGACAGATCTCTGCCTTTGGAATGCTAGGATTAAAGGTGTGTGTGCCACCATTTTCTGGCCTCTATATCTAGTGGCTGTTCTGTTCTCTTACCCCAGGTAAGTTTATTAGGGTGCACAATATTTTGGGGAACACAATATCACCACAAACTGGAGTCAGTTTTTTCCTGCTTCCAGCAAAGTCATCATAGCTTGGTCCCTTAGCCTCCCTAGACATCCATTTGTTCCTGTAAAGAAAGAATGAACATGTTTGAGAAGATACTAATCCCAGATCTCTATGAATTCAAGGAAAACCTCATCTACATAGTGAGTTCTAGACCAGCTAAGACTACATAGTATGTCCCCCAAACTCAAAATCATAATAGAAATAATAATGATAATGATATATCTGAAAAAAATCACAATTTTGAGCTATAAGTAGATGTTCAGGAAATAAAAACATAAATGATAAGTTAACTGTGTGCGTCTTCCAGAGCAGACAGCGTTTCTTTGACAGACTAACAGTTG
>CABHPP010118466.1:2040-41626 GCA_902168425.1 Peromyscus attwateri
GGATTGTTTTATATTGTATACAAATTATATATATTGAAATTGATATTGTTAGGAAATGCTATATGTTTATTTCTAATTGTACTTATACCGTTCATTTAACAAAATAATGCAGATTATTGATTCTTGAATGTTATTACCAACTATTAGGATATAAAGAAATGAAAGTTAGCAGTTAGACATTACAATAGAACTTGTAGTCATATTAGGTATATTTTCAAAATTGAGCAGATATATTTTAGATAGACAGGTCATCTTCAAACCCTTCAGAGATCTACAGAATATGGCATTTAAAATGTTTTAATAACTTAGAAAATTTTTCTTTTTTGTTATGACTATGAGACATGTCGGCTCCTGGCAGTACCAAACTACTTCAGAGAGAATATGGGCATTGAAGAAACTGCATATGGAGTTAACTTTCATTGTGGCAAATGTTAGCCACTGGACAACAAAGTATCCTCGAATCTACTGCTGACAACAGGACAAAATGGACAGATGTGAAACAAAGGACTACTGATTCTTGCCAAAGTAAGTGTGGTTATGGCTTTATCAAAAGGCATCTCCTGAGGCCAGGACAATATGGCACCATCCCTGAAGTGGCCTTTGCAATCCGGAAAAGGTACAGTGCCCTTTCCTTCGAAGGCAGCTGAACAGGCAGTGGGCCGATGGCTTCTGATGTGCAATGGAACAGCAGCTGAAACAGTTATTCTTGAAGAGTAACTAAGCTCACGCTTCTCAATAGCAGACTGTCATTTAATAGAGGGATGTGGAGAAGAACGGGATGCTGAGATGAAGCCACACATACACGGTCAAGAAGAATGGACAGCTGAATTAAAAAAAAAAAAAAACCAACAATTTCCAGAATTTAAAATCCTGAATCAGGACATGACACTAGTGGAATTCAGGTATTTCTGGTACATGGACTGCTCTCACCCAAGGTGAGGTTGAACTGTTGAACTTGTGTACATCCTACTTCACAAATGAGTCTGTCAGATACGCTAAGCCTATAGGTTGAAGATGATGCCCCAACACTGCGGAGAAACCTCAGGTGACTGTCCAGGCGGCTGGCTGTTTCTGTCAACTCACAATTTTTTTGGAAGCTGCTTACATGCACTTCCTGTTTTTATTTTTGTTAGGTAATATTATTTCCTTCTTGGGTCTCTGAGAGAGTTGAAGATTAGTTAGTTATAGTCGAAGTTTAATTAGTCATAGCTGAAGATTAATTAATTATAGTTGAAGATTAGTTAGGATAGAAAGGAATTAGGTACATTTTGAACTTACCAAAATAGGATAAGCAATGGAATTATTTTCTCTGAATTTGTCAAATACAAATGGACTAGACATTGTTTAGGTTTTCATCACTTGTATATATTGTATATAGTTATTGTACTTTTGTATATAGTTTTTCTTATATTAGTTACAACTTTCCTTTTTTTTTCTTTTTATTAAATTAGAAAGGGGAAATATAGTGGTATTCTATTTGTACTGAAATGTGATTTTATTTGTATGTTAATAAATAAAGTTGCTTAGGGGTCAGAGCTATTAGCAAGCCATAGCGAAAGCCAGGGCGGTGGTGGTGCACGCCTTTAATCCCAGCACTTGGTAAGCAGAGCTAGGTAGATCTCTGTGTGTTCAAGGATACAGCTAGCATTGGTGACACATGCCCTTGATCTCAATACCAACCATAGAAAACGTGGGAGGTCTGGACAGAGAGGCAGTGACGAGACAGCCACGTAGTTGTGTTTATAACCAATGAGAAGGAAGAACCAGAACTCTTTATAAATCAGACGCACAGGAAGTAGCTCCCCTTTTCGGAGAGCTCTCTTGGCGGAAGAAGCTAGCTAGCGGAAAGCGGGTAAGCTTCTGCTCTGACCTCTTGGGCTTTCACCTTTACATTGGCTCTGTGTTTCTTATTTAATAAGGCGGTCGGTTACATCTACACCTCCCCATAAATGTAATGATAATCTCTCAGTAAAGATGTTTGGATAAAGTAATTGGTGTTCTAGGGGTGCTGATCCAGATAGGACCCTGACTAGAAGATTCTCTTTCCCCAAGATTCACTTCTTGAAATGTAATCATCAGTGTGATCAATGTAGAGATGAGGCCTTAGCAAGTGATTAAGTCACGAGAGCAAAGCCTTCATGAATGGGACTATCAGGAAGAAATGAGGTCATCATTTCTTGTCCCTTCTGCCAAGTGAAGACTCCACATTTGTACCCTCTGAAGGATGCAGCAACAAGGTACCACCTTAGAAACAGAAAGTAGCCTCACCAGATGTAGAACCTGCCTTTTGCCTTGACACCAGACACAAAACCTGTCCATTGCCTGAACCTTGGACTTCTAGCCCCTAGTACAGTGAAAAATAAACTCTAGTTGCTTATAATCTCTCAGTGTATGGTATTTTGTTACAGTGAGACAAATGGTCTAAGGTACTACTTTGGAACCTGTCCCTTAGTAGAGAAGATATGAGGAAGCAAAAAATGCAGCTTGATAGGGTTAGAAGTTAAATAGGAGGATGTCTAAATAAGGGCCCAAAGGTTGGCTTCAAGATGAAGGGACCTGTGTATAAGATAAGAACAAGTTGATGGTTTTAAACCTAAAATGATAAAGGCAGTAACTATTCTAGGCCTGTGTTGTATACTACAGTAGTTTCTGGCCACTTGTGGCCATTTAAGATTAAATTTAAATCAACTAAGCCAAATTAAAAACTCAGTTCTTTAGTCACACTTGCCAAAACTCAAGTACTCAGTAACTTGAGTTTCCTGAGTAGAGGTAGCTGCCTCTCCTTCCTGACCACTTGGGCAGGGTGTCCAATGCATGCCAGGGTGTGCATCATCAAGGTCTTAGTTGACAATCAACAAAGGACTTTGGGCTGGGTGTGGTGATGCATCCCTTTAGTCCCAGTCCTCAGGAGGCAGAGGCAGGTGGATCTCTAGGAGTTTGAGCTCAACCTGGTCTAAAAACAAAGGGCTTGGTACCATTCAGTTCTTTGCCTAATTCAGTAACATGGGGCTAGCAGCCGCCATATTTGGAGGGCATAGCTTCATCACTTCAGAACGTTCTATTAGACAGTCCCACTCTAGAATGAGAATCATGAAGAAAGGCATCATAATAGCAGAACTCAGGAAACATTAAAATAAAAACAAAACAAAAAACTGCTTAGTGATGTGAAACCTCTGGTGCTGAGGAAAAATGAAAGGCAGTTGTTGAGATGAGGGGACTAGAGGATACAAATGACCAAATATGAGTCTCCGACGTTCATTGTGGTTTAGAGGTTCGGTGCCATCCTTTACAGTCTGCAGAGAGTGAAGGGGTGTGAACAGAGCTGGGCTTTTAAAATAGAAATGTAAGTGTTATGTATAAGATAACTCTGAGTGCTTTTTAGTTTTCTGAATCCCCAGACACCTATTGTCCTGCTTAATTCTCAGAAAAAAAAAACTTGAATGGGTAGAGCAGGCATGAAAAAACTTTTTTTCCAAGAACTTGGCCAGAGTTGCTAGGAAGATAGACTAACATGGAAAAGAGCCACAAAGGAAGAAACACACAAAACCCTCATCCTATCTGTGAAAAACAGCCTCCTTCATTTCCCTGATGAAGAACTATCATTATTAACAGGAGCTACTAGTTGATCACATTCCCCTACAAGAGTTGAATTGCAGTATTAATGACCTATAGCCCTTGAGAGGAGGCAAGAGGTCCTGTGACAGTGGCTTCAATTTTGATGTTGAACAGACAAAATTGAAACAAGAGCTTGGATCTAAGAATAAATAAATAAGTGAATCCTAGAGACAATTTCCTACCACAGCTAGGGCTGTCTTGGGCCATGTGAACCATGTCCTCTTGAGTTGGTCACACCCAACATCAGGCCATTTCAGCACCAGCTGGAGGAAAAAGGAGGCACCAACTCAATACAGAAAGAAACTCAAACTAGGAAAGGTCTCTAATGGATGGCAAGGCTGGCATCTGCTGGAAGGCGATGCTGGAATTCCTGTGTGGTTTGAATACTTCCTAGAAGAAAGCTTCATGTAGAACCCTCAAACCAGCCTTCCTGGGTGACTTTCATTATGACAATTGAGGAGAAGAAGAGTGTTAATTTGGATCTCCAGGGGTATTGAGATCTCCCTCTGTTCTCTGCCTTCTGTCTGAGGCTCTGGCAAAACTGCTTAAATTTGGTGACTCAATTTTCTCATCTATAAATCATGATATCAATTAAATATCAAATAATGTTCAAAGGATTCCATGAGAGACATAGAAAATACATTTCCAATATACATAGTTAATGGTCCCTAAGGATGGATTTTTTTAAATGTTTATGAATAGGAAATAGAAAATTCAGGCTGCCTGTGAAAATGTGAGGTGCATTCACCAGATACCAAGAAAAGTCTCTGATCTGTTGCCTAAGAATTGTAATCACTTTCCTGGATAAAAAAGAAAAAAGAAATCCCTGTTTCCTTGCTGAGAGACAGTAAATTCCCAGACAAAATATTGTATTCCTCAGCTGTTATGGGATATTTGTACACTGTGTGAAGATATATTGCTGTGATTGGGTTAATAAAAAAGCTGAATGATCAATAGGTAGACAGGAGGCATAGGTGGGATTCCCAGGGAGAGAAAGGAAGAGGAGGAGAAATATAGGCACCTGGGAGACACCAAGACACCAGGAAACATAGAGAGGAAACAGGAGGTGCAAGATGGAAGAGAGGTAGTGCTACACGATAGAATGTAGATTAATATAAATGGGTTAATTTAAGTTATAAGAGCTAGTAAGGAACAAGCCTAAGCTATAGTCCTAGCTTTCATAATTAATAATAAATCTCCATGTCATTATTTGGGAGCTGGCTGGCAGGACAGAGAAAGACTCGTTACACTTAGCCATCAGTCAAGTTGTGGATTTAAACATAAGCCGAGGCAAGCTTCTGAGAGGTTGATATGGACTTGGTAAGGTGGAGACCCCAGTGCAGAGAGGAAAGCTGCCCTCTGTCACTGATGCAAACTCCTCCTGGCTACTGGCCTCAGCTCCCATCCCTTTCTGTTTTTAGTCCAGCTCTCATTCCAGTCCAGGTAAATGTAGCACATTGACTAGCCAGCTCAGTCTGCCTCCTTTGACAGTTTCCCCACGGAATCTGGGGTTCTGTGAGCTGCCAAGATATCTAGGCCAGGTACCTCCTCCAGGAGACAGATTGGTTACAATATGGAATGTTGAAAAGTTGTGACTGAAACAGCATTTTTTCTCATTCCCTTCCCTGTGAGGAAAAGGCTTTCTTCTAATATCCATCACTGTCCCATCTCTTAAGTAGCAAAATGAATTTTAAAAAAACAAAAACTCAAAGAAGCCAAATCAAGACAACTGGTTTAAAAAAAATCAATCAACACTGTTCTTGAAATGAGGGAAACTAATGTCCCATAAAGACTGAAGTAAATTCCTTTCAAGGAGGGATAAGCAGATGCCATTTCCCTCCCCAACCTCCCAGTGACTCCTCCCAGCTGACCAATCCTTACTAGCCCACACTAAGAAACAAGGAAGCTACATTTTAAACTATATTCATCTTCCAGCAATAGCTGAGAGCTCAGGATGCATTTTCTTCATCATCTTTTCCTTGCAGCCCCAGTACTCTGGGTAGTCCTGGGTCTCTGCCCATTGAAGATTCTTTCTCAAGTAGAGGTTGGGTGGTCACTGGAGTAACCTTCCCATTGAGAGGAGTCAGACTTGCAGGAAACAAATGTTTCCTTAGCATACTGTGGAGAGAGAGAGAGAGAGAGAGAGAGAGAGAGAGAGAGAGAGAGAGAGAGAGAGAGAGACAGAGAGAGAGAGAGAGAGAGAGAGAGAGAGAGAGAGAGAGAGAGATTTAAGTCCCCCATCATTAATGCTTTCAGAATTTTCCCACTGTTTTTCAATGCACTCCCTGTCTATTCTCAGGAGCTTCTCAGCCTGAAGTGTACTAATGAAGGGAGGCCATCTTGCCTGGGGCAACAGAAATCTGGCTCCACTGAGCTGAAAGTTAGAGCCAAGCAATTCATCACAGGCCGGGTCTTTCTGTCTCCCTTCTGTTCCCTGCAGAGAACACCAGGAAGGATGTATTCCATAGCTTTTACCAACAGGGCCTCTGGATCCCCGGGCCAACACCTGGTGTGACTGGGGAAAGGACTGCTTATGTTTTACAAGGAGAGCTGTTCATCTGTCCACCCAGGACTTGAAAGCTGCTCAGAATGCAACACAAGGAAGTCAGAAAAGATGACACAAAGTGTACCGGAAGCTGAGCGTTTGAGCCCCAGCCATGATTCTAACCTGTAAACATCTCCAGGGCCTGGTTTAAAAACATTGCTTTAAAAATAAATGGATTGGTTTTTGAGTGGCTCCTTGAACCGATGATTTGACTAAGAGAAAAAAAATCACTAAGCTTTCTACTTAATTTCTAAGTATATTTTTGCATTGTAGGTGCAAATGAAAATTTCAGATTTCAAAATAGCAAAAATCAGCAGTGCTCTCACTTCCTTTCATAGAAAAGAGCCACATTTTTGGCTAGAGCAGCTGAGATTACATCTTAAGCACTGATGGCTCTCATATAGATATGAAACAGAGCAAGGAAGGTAGCATCCACAACCCAAGACAACTGTCCTCATTGATGAGCTCATGTTACACACATTTTGGACTTCTACTGGGCTCTGTATATACAGGAATGTCTGCTTTTGACATCTAATATTCTCCAATAGAGGGATATAAAATATAATATACAAAGATTTCATAGTCATGGTGTTTTCCATGGTTTAGGTACATTTTTACATATTGGTAATCAAAGACCAGTGTGTGTGTGTGTGTGTGTGTGTGTGTGTGTGTGTGTGTGTGTGCATGCATTCTTGTGTATTCAAGTGTGTGTGTATTTGTATTCATCAATCTTAAAGTTAACACTGGATACTATTCTTCAGATTCCATCCACCTGTTTTTTGAGACACTGCCTTTCATTGCCCTTGGACTATCCATTTGGGCTACGCAGGCTTTCCAGCAAGTCCTGGAGATCTGTCTACCTGTGTCTCCCCAGTGCTTGGATTGCAGGTGTGATCACAGCAATGACTTTTTCACATGAATTCTGGAGATTAAACACTGGTTCTCATGCTCATAAGGCAAACACTTCACCAAATGAGTTATGTCCCTAGCCATAAAAACCATTTTCATTCATCTAAACAATAAAATAGTAAATGTGCAGGGATGGTGAAAAGATTTGAAAGGTCTTGATCCTTATGATCTCACTTTGTAGTTTATAGTTTATAAAAGCCTTTTTTTCTATGAGGTTTTCAGAAGAATAAATTAGACTGGGTGATATAATGTATGTCTATTTGTCTACCAGTGGTAAGCTTTTCAGGTGTTTGGAAACATGTTTTCACTTCCTTTCAAAGCAGGATGGATGTGGCTTGACCTCAACGAGGAAATCATGTATTGTGCAAAGCAGATGTCTCCACAATGAAAGGCTGTGAACAAGGATAAAAAGTTATCTACAGACCAAGTGAATATCATGGTGTATCCTAACTTGTGAAGAACAAATAGTTCATTCTTTTGTAACAAGGAGAATATATTGTCAGTTAGCCTTGGGAAGGTAGATATTAAATAATCATACCTATGAAGAAAGACGATGTCTTATTTTCATTTCTACTGTTGTGACAAAGCACCATAACTAAGGCAACTTACAAAAAAGCAAAAAAAAAAAAAAAAAAAAAAAAAAGAAACAAACAAACATTTAATTTGGGGCTCACAGTTCCAGAAGATAGTAGAGTCCATAATCATCATGGCAAGGAGCATGGGAGCCAGCATGGTGCTAAAGTAGTAGCTGAGACCTTACATATGATCCATAAGTATGAGAAGACTGATGGGGATGGGGAGGGGAGGGGAGAAGAAGCTTTAACTGAGAATGGCCTGGCCCTTGAAAACCACAAAGCCCACCTCCGTTGACAAACCTCCCACAAGGCCATACCTCCAAATCCTTCCCAAACCTTTCCACCTTCTGCAGAGCAAACATTCAAATATATGAGCCTATGGGAATCATTCTCATTCAAACCACCACAGATGGGGTTATGCACAAGGGAAATATGGGGCAGAGAACACTAGAGCCGTGATACTGGTGAACTTATAACTGAGGCAGAACAACTAAACTTGGCCAAATTGTGGTCAGAGTTTGTCCACTATGTCAATCCATTAGCATCAATAGCTATACCATTTACTAGTGTAGCCATCAGCCAGCATGAGGAAGTGATGATGCAGCCTGCAAATACTGATTCAAGGACTAAGTGCCCAGAGGAACAGAAGTGTGACCTGGACTAGCTGCCCATAGCCGAGAAAGGAGGCAACCAATGTGAGAACTAGGAAGTGAGACAATTTGGAAGACTCTAGTCATCCTGGAAACCTGAGCAGTGAAATATGGACATCACTATTTAAAGATGGAGACTATAATTTAATTTGTTAAGTGTTAGCTCTGAAGCAATTGAATGAGAAACAGGACCGGAGTGCACTTAATTATAAAGCCTGGCCTTCCACTCTCCGGTATTTTGTGATTTGCCACTTTTTTTTTTTTCATACATTTAAAATACCTAAGTAAAATGCTATGTGAATTGGCATGGACTCAAGTCTATAATCTCAGCACTCCTGAGACAGAAGCAAGAGGGTCACATGTTCATGCCAGTTTGGGATATACAGAAAATCTTGTCTCAGAAAAAAAAAAAACAAAAAACAAACAAACATGGAGTTTATTCTATGTAATGTTTTTACTTGTTGTCAATGACTAATCCTGTTTGCTTTGTGAGAATCCCACATAAATATGTCACCTTTATTTATCCTTAGAAACCTGAAACAAATGTAAATGACCTCAGTCAAGTATCATCCAGATGACAAGGTTAAAGAGAAACTATGAGTTCATGCTTCTCTCAACAACTGCTAAATAGAAGACAGAATTTAAAATGAAAATAAAGAGTCAAATACTATGCAAGGATATACATTGGTTTAAAAGGCTGGATCATTATCTTGGGCTGGACACTTGATTTTCTTCATGAAGTGTAAATTGGTTAAAGAGAAAATTGCAGAGACTGCACCCCTCCCTTGGGCTGCATACTAGGGCCCACAGCGCCCGAAGCCTTGCAGGAGGCCAAGCTGGTCCTAGGAACCCCAGGTAAGACACTGTGCACTGCCCTCAAAACCACTTTAAGCCACCCAACAATCCCAGACTGCACACCCTGCCCCCCCCCCCCCCCCCCCCCCCCCCCCCCCACCCCCCCCCCCCCCCCCCCACCCCCCACCCCACCCCCACCCCCGCCCCCGCAAAGTCTACAACCTTGGAAGAAGACTTCCCTTTCATTATACCAGAGGCCAGGCTGGATCTAGTGACCCCAGGCCTACAATTTCAGAAGAAGACTTCTGTAGCAGAATCTTAAAGAGTCTTATTAATAAAATCAAACCTGAGCCATGTATTGGGGTAAAGCTGGAAGATCAGAGAACCAGAACAAGCCACAGCCACCTCACCTTGCTGGATCCTCAGCTGGTCTTGTTTCCTCAGACTGGAAGCCTCTATATCCTCATATCCGAATGACTCTCAGCTGAACTGCTGCTCGAAAGCCTGAATGCTTAACCAGGCCAAATGCTTCTCCAGGCCAAATGCCTCTAGTTTCTGGTCCTCACGCCTTATATACCTTTCTGCTTTCTACCACTCCCTGGGATTAAAGGCTGGCTTTCTGGGATTAAAGGCACGTGTCACCACGCTTGGCTGTTTCCAATGTGGCCTTGAACTCACAGAGATCCAGACGGATTTCTATCTCTGGAATGCTAGGATTAAAGGCGTATGCTACCACTGCCTATCCTCATGTTTAATATTGTGGCTGTTCCATCTCTGACCCCAGATAAGTTTATTAAGGTACACAATATTTTGGGGAACACAATACCACCACAGACTTCAGCTGAACTGGAAACAAGGCTGGTCCTAGGGATCTCACAGGCCAGACCAGATCTGGGGACCCCAGTCTGTATCTCCTATCCTGGGCTCTATATCCTGGTCTACAACTTCGGAAGAAGGCTTTGCGTTTATCAGATGCCAGGCTTGATCGAGAGGCCTCTAGCCACCAAAACCCAGAGGGGACACCCTACTGAGCCTGAAGAAACACTAGTCACCAGAATCCTTGGCCATTCAGGCCAGAAGACCAGAGAGGAAATAGAAACCAAGGAACAAAACACCCATCTAACAAAGACAAATTCAGCAATCAACACCTAGACCTAAAATCATCCCAAATCCAGATGCCTAAATGACACCATAAGCACACAATCAAAAACTGAAAAGGCAATATGGCATCACCAGAGCCCAGCTATCCTACAACAGCAAGATGAGAACAATCCAACAACACAAGAAAATGACCTTAAGAATTACTTCATGAAGATCATAGAGGACCTTAAAGAGGGTATGAACAAATCTCTTAAAGAAATTGAGAAAAAGACAAACAAAAAATTAAAGAAATCAATAAATTCCTAAAAGAAAGCCAAGAAAAAAACAGATAAAGAAAGCTGTTCAAGAGTTGAAAATGGTAATAGAAGCAATAAAGAAAATACAAATGGAGGGAATCCTGGAAATGGAAAATTTGGGTAAGCAAACAGGAACTACAGACGCAAGCATCACCAACAGAATACAAGAGACAGAAGAGAGAATCTCGAGCTTTGAAAACACAATAGAGAAATAGATTCACCAATCAAAGAAAATGTTAAATATAAAAAATTCCTAACACAAAACATCCAGGAAATCTGGGACAGTATGAAAAGACCAAACATAAGAATAATAGAGATAAAAGGAGAAGAAACCCAGCTCAAAAACCTAGAGAATATATTTGACTATATCATAGAAGAAATGTTTCCCAATCTAAATAAGGCCATGCCTATAAAGGTATAAGAAGCTTACAGAACACCAAACAGATTGGATCAGAAAGGAAAATCCCCTCACCACATAACAATTAAAACACTAAAAATACAGAACAAAGAAAGACTATCAAAAGCAGCAAGGGGAAAAGGCCACGTAACATGTAAAGGCAGACCTATTAGAATTACTCTTGACTCCTCAATGGAGACCCTAAAATTCAGAAGGGCAAGGAGACTCTAAGAGACCATGGATGCCAGCTTAGACTACTATATCTAACAAAATCGTCACTCACCATAGATGGAGAAAACAAGATATTTCATGTCAAAGTCAAATTTAAACAATATCTATCCACAAACCCAGCCCTACAGAAGGTACTGGAAGAAAAACACCAACCCCAAGAAAAAAATTGCAGAGCTTCAAGGGGAAAACAGGTGGGCTAGCTAGTACATTCCTACCCCAGCCCATTCCCATATCCACTACTTCCTATCTTCATTGAGGGAAAATCTGAGAAGTTTCTGTTGCTTAGATACCTACCTTGAAGATTATTGTTGTACACTGTAAATTCTTGCAAACTTTTAAAAAGACTTGTCCCAAACTAGTAGATGCTGTAAATGTATAGGTAACTAAGAAATGGTTCCTGCAATCAAGAAGTGAGCATTAAAGCGGGAAAAATCAATGTTGTCGTAAGTAGTGACTGGCCTTTCTCTCTTATCACTAGGCTACGTGGACATCATCTCCTGATAGCTACTCTAATGTAGCTCTTTTGTGCATAGCTCTGCTTTCACCCTCATCTTAAGGTTTACCTAGAAGAGGAGCCCATTTTCTTAAATATTAAAATTCTCCAACTGCTGTGGTGGAGCACTCCTGTAATCCTAACACTCCTATAACCCTAGCACTCTGAGTTCAAGGCCAGCCTGGTCTACAGTGCAAGTTCCAGGACAGCCAGGACTACACAGAGGAACACTGTCTGTGTCTGACATGTTCTTCCATTGGACAAAGGAGGCTGGGGAAAGTAGGAAATCCCAGATTTTTCTATTCCCTATAATTCTTCGATTTTTAAAGTAGGCAAAAATAAATAAACAAATAAAGGTAAGTGTAGCATGAATCATACAAGGTCTTATTAATAAAAACAAACCCAGAGCCAGGTATTGAGTTGAATGCTGAAAGATCAGACACAGAACAGGCCACAGCTAACCTCACCTCAAGAACTTCTCAGCCGATCTTGTTTCCTCAAACCGGAAGCCTCTGAGTCCTCATCTGGAGTGAATCTCAGCTGAACTACTGCTAAAGGCCTAAAAGCTTAACAGACTCTAGTTCCTGGTTTTCATGCCTTATATACCTTTCTGCTTCCTGCCATCACTTCCTGGGATTAAAGGTGTGTGTCACCATGCCTGGCTGTTTCCAGTGTGGCTTTGAACTCACAGAGATCCAGACAGATCTCTGCTTTCGGAATGCTAGAATTAAAGGTTTGTCTGCCACCCCTATATCTAGTGACTGTAGATGAACAGTCTTATTAAATAAGAAACACAGAGCCAATGCAGAGATGAAAGCCCAAGAGGTCAGAGTAATAGCTAAGCGCTAAAAACCTTACCCTTCACTGCCGCTGCTGTCCTCCTCAGCAACTGCCCTACTTCCTGTGTATCTGTCTTTATATAGACTTTCTGTTCTGACTTCACATTGGTTGTAAACCCAACCACATGACCTCCTCGTCACTGTCCATCTATACAGACCTCCAGGTCTTCTATGGTTGGTATTAAGATTAAAGGCATGTGTCTCCCTCCTGGCTGTATCCTTGAACACACAGAGATCTGCCTAGCTCTGCCTCCCAAGTGCTGGGATTAAAGGTGTGCACCACCACTGCCCAGCTTCTGCTATGGCTTGCTATTAGCTCTGACCCCCAGGCAACTTTATTTATTAACATACAAATAAAATCACATTTCAGTACAAATAAAATATTACCATATTTCCCCTTTTCTATTTTAATAAAAAGAAAAAAGATAACTAATATAAGAAAAACTATATACAAAAGTACAATAACTATATACCATATATATAAGCAATAAATACCTAAAAAAAATGTCTAGTCCATTTGTATTTGACAAATTCAGAGAAAATAATTCCATTATCTATCCTATTTTGGTAAGTCCAAAATGTACCTGATTCACTTTCTATCCTAACTTATATTACTAACAGAACTATCTTATAACGTCTGTTCTGTTCTCTGACCCCAGATAAATTTATTAGGGTGCACAATATATTGGGGAACATAATATCACCATAGGTAAGCATTTCAGAATGTACTTTATATTTATGGATTAAAAGAAAAATACTATACCAATTCCAAGTGTTCTGAATATATACTATGCAGGTGAAGGACAGAATGACCTCTAGTCTGGGTGGGAAGGAAACCATACATTACCAGGTACTTATTCAAGGTGTGATCAGGGACACACATGGACACTACCTGTCCTTTTTCCTTCCCTTAAGTCATCTACCAGAGCTTTACATGGATGCTGCAAAGGGCATTCTCTACACCAACTACCACAGTTCCATCTCACCACACATATCCTATAGAATAGTCTATGGAAACAATTATATGCATAGCAATTACTATACTAGGCTTACATTCATTATGAAACCAGAGAAATACATACACACACAACTCATGAACAGCAACACATGCAGTCTGGAGCAGAGAATGAGAGATCAAGGATGAGAAGCAGCAAGAAGTAAGGAAGTATGTCTACAAACCACAGAAATAAACAATTAGATATCGGATTCAACTATAATCTAAAACAGTATTTGTGGCCTTTCCTGCAAATTTGTGGTTGTGGTTTCTGGCTTGCCTTTTAAAAGCTATTACAGTGCAGCAGAGTCAGCCTTCCTATGCTCTTATGAATAATGCAATGATGAAGAAGATACCATGGTACAGCTATTTCGTGATTCAGGGAGAGGACCAGTTTTTCTGCAGCTCAATCCCCACTCTTCTTTCTCTTGGTTCTAGAGTCAGGATGCAGGGATTAATTTCCTGCCTTCTCCACTATTCATCTGTGTGACTGAACAAATTTCAATCCCTGCTTCTGTAGGGCCTAGATAACACTCAGGTTTATTTTATAAATTGCTACCAGGATGAAATGAGTTCATGAAAGTGGCATGCCAGAACAGTTTCTGCCAAGTACAAGTACTTCCACAGCCATCATCTTCATCAGCCATGATAACATCACCAGTTTCCCTTCCATTAGTCGTCCTCACTGGCAGCACTTCCCCACCACTGTCCTATGAACCTGTGTGTCCATCCATCCTCTCCCGCATCTAGTATCCCAAACATCTTCCTTGAGCAAGCATCACCAAGGGCATTTAGATTTTTTAAATCAGCCTTTCTCTCATTCTTTATAGTTTTCCTTTGGATAATTCCAGTATTTTGGGCTTTAGTATATTTATGTGAACATTTTTTCACTTATCTCTACACGTATATTTTTTTGCCACTGTCAAGTCTCACTCAAGCCATTGCTATTGACTGTAGATGTAAGACAGAAATCTCAAAAAGCATTGGCATAAACTTAACTAACAGCTGTGTTATTAGCCTCCCCCAGCCTCCCTGAAGCAGCTCGTGCTGTGCTGTGCAGAGCTTTCCAACTAACAGAAAAGTCTCCGTCTTCCACTGCCTGTGCAGCCAGCCGATGGACACAAACTCCTTTTCCTCCTTCTTTAGAGAGTTAAGAAACATCAATTCATTTTCCAATGAATTTTCTCAAAATGATGGCTCTCTGATGAGAATTTGGTAGATTATGCAATTAACTGAAGGACTTAGGGGTTGTCTGAAAATCAAATGTCCACTGTCCCCAATTCCAATGAAGGAAAATAAACTGTGACCTTCATGTTTCTGGTTTTATCTTTATTTTACATGTATGTGTGTTTTGCCTGCATGTATGTCTATATACCACTTGCATGTCTGGTGCCCACAGAGGCCAGAAGAGAATTTGAGTCCCTAGAACTGAAGTTACCTATGGTTATGAGTGCTGGGAATCAAACCTAGGTCCCCTGGAAGAGCACCCAGTGTTCTTGAGCTCTTCCTTAGTATTTTTTTTTTAAATCATACTTAGACTTACACTTCTGGCACCAGACTGGTAATATAACTTAGTGTAAGAGCAGTCCTAGGACTCTGGGAGCGTTAGGCTTGATCCCCAGCATACTACTCCAAACCCTGATAACGCAATGAATGGAAGCCACTTCTAACTCTTGTATATCTTATAAACACTGGTAACCAAACTTAGTGTTGGGGACATGAAGAGATCCAAGATTTTAACCATGGAACATTTTCTTAAGGAATGGAATCCAAAAAGGTATTTTATATACAGTTGTACATCAGCTTCTCAAACGGGAAATTATAGAAGTGCATAAAGGAAGACTGGGTAATTGTCTTCTAACATTTCAACAGTGTAAAGATACTTTCAATTTTGATAAATTATAGTGAGTTGGACTAACAATCCAGAGGAGACTAATTTTTTCTCTCTAAAATGTCAGCTCCAGATTATCCACCCACAAAATTGCTCATGGTTCAGTGTGGCGGCCTCTGCTTGCCCTCTTGGCTTTAGAATCCTTCTTTTTACTTTCTATATAGCAGTAGCTAAGCGCCAGTTAATAATCTCTCCTTGCAAGCTTGAACTCTTTCTGAGTATGTATAATTATCCTCTGTCGAATTAACTAAACTGAATTGGCCTCCTTTCCTAAAAGTACTCACACATGTGTTTAACGGTTCTGGAGCTAGATAGTGCTTAAGTTGACACATACACACGAAACTTCTGTTGGAATACCCAGCATTCCCCTCTCTGCTTCCTGGGTTGCCATGATGTGAATGAAGATGCTTCACCATGCCTTCTTCACCATGATGTATTGAACCCCCCTGAAACCAAGAGCCAAAATAAATCTTTCCTCAAAAAGCTAAAACAAAAGCAAATCCCTGTGTGTCCTTCAGATTAAAGCCCCTCATGGAACTTATTGTTTTCCTCTGTCTGAACAGCACATCTTTTAATCATAGTTAAGTAGCTACTCCACCCTGAAAACTTACTCTGTAGGCCAACAAGGCAATTTATTGAGCGGTTATTTCTTAATAAGAACCAGGAGGTTTGTTTTGTATGAGCATTGCCATAGCTTTCTTGCTGTTTTTGCAAGGTTATCAAATTCCCTGTTTCTTTTATGTAATGGAAAAAGAGTCAGACATATCAAAATTTCCCATCTCTTAGACATAACATTGCGGCTATCCCTCAGGACTTGGTCCTTTAGTGGGGAACTAAGACACATTATAAATTCTTTTACTGTATGGCACAGGTCTGGTTCCAGTGAGATTGGAGCCACTGAAACCAGAAACAGCCTGAAAAGTCTTGGTATTTTTAAAGTTTCATTCCCAAAGCACCAACACATAGAAATTCAGAATCACCATTTTATTCCATTTTGTAAGCTCATGTCCTTATTCAAAAACTTAAAATCTAAAAATAAAATTTCTAATCTACAAAAACATTTCTAAGTTCTTACTGTGGCAAGGCAATAATGCAGATGTTGTAATTGCTGTGAAAAAAATTGAATGCTGTATTTCCACAAAATGACAGGTGTGTTTCAGCATTAGCCTCTCTCCACTCCTCCAGCATAGATCTCTGCTCATAGAAAGTTCTGCACTTAGCAAGAAAGGAGAAACAATATGTTCTCTCTACCTTTCAATCCAAATCAAATTTATAAGGTCATTACCACCATAGAGAATATGGTGCCAACCTTGGCATAGAATCTGCAGTGTGAAGTAACAGTACATTTAGTAGAAAACATACCGGCTGACCCAGAAAAGGCAGAGTTAGCTAGCCCACCCCAGGAACTCTGCAAACAGCCCTTTGGTTGTGATTAAAAGCAGCAAGCATAGGGAGGGCTCTGTCTGTGCCACTGGAAATGGGATCCTATTTAAAGATAAGTCCAAACCTCACATTACTGCTAATCCGTTGTAAAATCCTCACTCTCACATCCCAAACTTCTGCTACAATATGTTACTGCTTGTAAACATTTTTAATTGTCAGGAGCCGAATTTCAGTCTAATTATATGCAAGACCTTTTGAATGTGAATGTTAATATTTCTCAAAAAGAATAATTTTGGGACATTTTCCAGATCAGCATCTGGCTTTTTCAGGGTTCCCTAAGGGAAGGATTTGCAAGGGAAGCAGTGGGATAATTGCATTTATTAACAGTTTATTTTATGCTTGAATTTTTTTTTTTTTTGCACATCTGTACACCACCCACATGTTCTCAGGTACCAAGCAGTTCTGTTTTATTTGTCTCTGAGTACCTGACTTGAATGATGATGCCTTCCAAAGCACCCTGCCTGCACACACATGCACACTTCAGTGAGGATGTAATAAGATTCGGTTCCATAATGCATGTCTGTAGTTTGCTGGGCGGAACACATTTTTCCAATACATAAAGTTTTCTTGTAATGGAATTATTTGCAGCAAGCATCACGAGTCACACTAGTTTAAATGGGGGACAATCAAATAGAGCACTGGGAAGAGTTAAACAGCCCAGACATGAAAACAGAAGTATCGTGGGGGTGGGGGAAGCATAGTTTCTCTAGCATCACTGAGGCAGCAAAAAGAAATCAATGTGATCGTGCAATTTGTTAGAAAATATGGCAAATGTACCTTTGCCCCAGTGAAAGTTCTGTAGGATACATTACAGTCTGAATAAAAGAAAGCTTGTTGTCTTATCCTCTTATAGTCTTCATTATTGAAAATCAGGGGACATAAAGAAAATGAAGATGCTGTTTCATTATTTGAATAACAGGAAGTTGCATTATTTGTTTTGATTTATAATTAAGTTCTCAGTTAACTACAATGCAAATGAAACAATTTTTTTTCTTTTTGTAAAATTTACCTTAATAATAAAACCTATGTGGACACAGACAAATGTATTTCTAGGCACAAGAAAAACGACAAACATCTGATGTGGATAAACTAACTCCCATAATAGTAAGAAGAAAGAGCTAGATTGACCTTGTAATAGAAAACCATTGTAGCTAGAGTTTTCCTGCCTGGCCCACAGTCAGGACAAATCTCTGTCACCGGCCAGTCCCACAGCCGCTCAGACCCAACCAAGTAAACACAGAGACTTATATTGCTTACAAACTGTATGGCCGTGGCAGGCTTCTTGCTAACTGTCTTTATATATTAAATTAATCCATTTCTATAAATCTATACCTTGCCACATGGCTCGTGGCTTACCGGCATTTTCACATGCTGCTAGTCATGGCGGTGGCTGGCAGTGTCTCCCTCCACCTCCTGTTCTCTTAATTCTCCTCTCTGTTAGTCCCGCCTATACTTCCTGCCTGGCCACTGGCCAATCAGTGTTTTATTTATTGACCAATCAGAGCAATTTGACATACAGACCACCCCACAGCAAACCATTGAGGAAAATCACATATAAATAGAAATGTGAGTGACAGTTGGGTTATCAGTAAGCAGAAATAATTATCAATGCAATATATTCAGAGAAGTTTCTATGTCAAAGACAAAGAGGTAAATAAATTTTCACACAGGAGTGAAAGGTCGCCTTGGAGTAAAAGATATAGCCAGAGAAATTTGAGATAATTCTATATTAGGAAAAGTTAAAGTGCCTTTTGCTATCGGAGGAACTAGTTTTGTAAAAAAAAACACATAAGCTCCTGAAGACTGGATAAAAAGCAGAAACATATTTTAGTTACAAAGTGTGGTGCTTAACTATAAAGATAATGTCTTCTTATTGGGAAACACCAGTGTTTACTATTGGTTATAGTGGTTTTACAGATTTAAGTGTCAAGATTTGAGCGGTGAGAGAATTAGTGATTCTATGTCATGGACAAATAAAATTCAAGCCTCTGCTTTGTAAAACTAGAAAAGAGTAGAGTCAGAGGAGTCAGTGAGATGATACATGTTTAGTAAGAAGACAAAAGAAAAAATAAATATCTGTAGAAAAATCAAAGAGGAGCTTAAGGATTAAAAGGAGAGACATATCTACTGAAGTTGTTTTGGTAATCTTTGTGTGTGCCTGTGTGTGTGCACATGTGTATGTGTGTGTGTGTGTGTGTGTGTGTGTGTGTGTGTATGTGTGTGTGTGTGTGTGTGTGTGTGTGTGTGTGTGTGTGTAACAGTACACCAGTGTAGGTCGGAGAACAACCTCAGGTGTCTGCCCCCACTTTCCACCTAGTTTGAGGTGGGTCATGTTTGTTGCCCAGGTAGGTGATTCAAAGGTTTCTGTGGATTCTTGCATGTCTGCCTTCCATCTTACTGTATGAACATATAGAACAGGTGCAGGCTACTGTGTTCAAATTCACACTGTTCTAGGAATCTGAACTCGGGTCCTACAAGTATGTGATAGATGCTTTACCAACTGAGCTATCTCCAGCTCCATTGAGATATTTTAAATTGTTTTCTGGATGTTTATGATGTTGGTCCTTTTCCCTGCCTTTCCTACATGCAGGGCGTTCTATAGTGGATAAACCAGAGTGAAGAGCTCTGTGTCCACAGGGATATTTCTCTTAATAGAAGTCCTGTCAAGTGACAACTGCTACCCTATAAAGGAGGAGCTGAACTTGCAGGAAAACGAATCTGGATTCCACATGCTGACCATGAAGGGTCAATGAACTTTGAGTTGGCTTTGGTCTATTTGCTTGAATCAATCTATGTTTTAGAATCATACCTGTAACAGAAATGTTGCAATAGTCATAGGAAGGGAGGTTGGAATGAAGAGAGGTATTTTCTGACTTGAAATAAACTACCTCAGAAGAATTGGCTCATGGAATGAAGGCAATAGCATGAGGAGCAGAACAGTAAAAAGTTTCCAGAGGGGACACAAAGTTGAGAGGAGTCAACATGCCATCAATTTGAGTAAGGTTGGAAAACAAGATATCAGAAACAGCTCCTGGCAATGAAAATACAAGCTAGTTCTCAACTGTCTCGCTTGAAGAAATATTACAGTTACCTCAAAGCTATTTTATAAGTATATAATTTTATTAAATTAAAAATGAACATTTTCAGCCTAAAAAGCCAAAAAATATAAATGTTTAACTAAAGAACTGAAGTCAAGCCACGCTACCTTAAATCTGATTTTGAATATAAACGTGTACAAACATGTCCAGTTTTTCTTGTAAACAGATGCACGTTCCTTCCTGTTCTTTGAAGATGCTTAGAAGTAATGACAAGCTGTGTCACTGAGCACAGGTGCTCTTTCAGCACCATCTTCATGTCAGCGAGAAGCTGGGTGCATCTCAAAGTGGTTCCCACTGACCAGAATGGAATCGTTTGGCAGGAAGAACCCAGGCTCAGAGTGTTCAGTGAGACAAGCAGGTACATTTTTTTTCCATAACTCAGAGGCGGGGTGGGGGGGGGGGGGGGGGGGGGGGTGAGGAGTGGGGTGCCATGTAGGAAAGAGACATTCAAGAAGCAACAATTAAATGTGATCTGTGAGCCTTTAATTCTAGTTAAGATGATGAGTGATTAAATTTATGTTTGATATATAGGAAAACATTAGCTGTATTTAGAATCTGTCCTTATTCCTCATCAGTATACTGTTAGGCAGAAAAGAAGGGGAAAGGGAAAATGTCATTTCAAGTTCATGGTGTATTATGAAGTTTGTTTCTCTAGTTGCTTTTTGATGAAATGCCATGAAGAGTAGAATTAGACATGGAATGCTACAGGATACAGAATGAAATACAGTATGGTGGAAGTCAGCTAAAATAAAATGGGAATGGAGTCAGCTCAACCCATTGCTGAAATGTATTAAAGTTGGATGATAAATTTGTGAAGTTCATTACACTGTTCTTCTCTAACTTTGTGCATGCTTAGACATTTTTCCTAGACATGTCCAGTGGAAATACAACTGCTAACACTAAAGGCAGACCATTTAATAACCTCATACATATTCCCTTCGGACCCACTCCCCAAGTTGTCACTGTGTTCCTCTTGTTTGAACATTTGCTGATCATGTGATCCATTGGCTTCAGTAGGCTGTGAAGACCCTGCCCACATTAGATCAACAAGAATGTTGCAAAGGAATTCACATTTCAGGTCAACTCATCCTCCCAACCCCCCTTCCAAATCTCCACCATCTTGGTCTCCTCTCCTGCCCCGTACTCTCCCTCTCCACTTTCTCATTAAGGTAGGATTCACTAAACATAAAGTTAACCCTTATAAAAGTTAAGAATTTGAAGCTGGGTGTGGTGGTGCATGCCTTTATTCCCAGCACTATGAAGACAGAGGCACACAGATGACTGAGTTCAAGGCCAGCCTGGTCTACAAAGTCAGTTCCAGGCCTACACAGAGAAACGCTGTCTATAAATAAATAAATAAATAAATAAATAAATAAATAATTTAACTTTTTCTCTTTTTTTTTTCTCGATCACAGCTCTTGAGTAGGTAAAAGCCAAACTGTTCTTCAGTCAAGTGTCTATACAGAACGGCCAGTCAGAGTCAGATTTGACCCTCTTCCTACTCTGAATTCCAGCATCCATGTGTCTTACAATAATGAAGATTGGGTTGTTTCATACCATTATATTGAACAGAGTATTTCATTTCCCAATTTATTATTATGATAGTAATAGAGCCAAAGAAACAGAAACAAAGCTGGTTTAAATCCCGTCGGTTTCTAGGGTCATTATGTCTAAGGAAAGAGGGATTGAACTTGGAATGAAACTAAATCAAAACAAAACAAATAAACAAAACAAAGCAAACAAACAACAACAACAACAAAAACAGACCCCACACTAGAAACAGGTGAGTGCTCTAGAAAGAGGTGAACTCCACACGAGTGGAGGGGCAGTGCCAGGATGGTCAATGCTAGCCGTGCTTTTAGTTAACAGGAATTCTTCCAAAACAATTTAAAAAGTAAAGCAAAACAAAATGTGCAGTGAAACTGAAAATAATAAGGAGAAAAATCTGTGGATTCGGAAACGTTCCAGGAGGTCACTGCCAGCCAGTGCATTGCTGTAAGTTGACCTGGCATTCAAATAGTGCCAGAGTGCCAGAGGCTTGCATCCCTACCTGGGTCCACTGCATGGCTCCATCTGCTTCATGGCCCCCAACCCTGCCAGGAGCAGAGTCCAGCACAGGTGAGGATGAATCACAGGAGGTACGGGAACCCTGGAATGTGACAGCCAATGTGCTTTCGAGGGATAGATTCCTAGTCCATCATCTCACAGCTGAACAGCAGGGCTATGGGGCTGGAGTCTCTCTTCTGAAATTTACCTAATGAGTTGCAATAAAGCCGGGCTTAAAGCCCAGTTGCTTTCATCCCTATTTCAAGACATTTTCTTCTCTAGGATATGCTATTTACTTATTAATTTATTCCACTATTTACTTTAAGTTTAATAAATTTGTTTGTTTTGTGTTTATGGGTTTAGTTTCCCCAAAAGCCAACTTTGTGGTTATTTCATCTTGGACATAGAGGAAAAGAGAATTGTGATTATCAAATTTATATATATATATATATATATATATATATATATATATCCTTTAAAAACATACATACAAGTGACATTAAACAAACCAAATAGGTCATATAATATATATACCATATAATATATACATACACAATGTATATAATACACACGTACATATATGGATATACTAACAATTAATGAAAAAGGAAGCCATGAATTTGAAAGAGAATAAGGAAGGCTATATGAGAGGTTTCAGTGGGAGGAAAGAGAAGGGAGAAATAATGTAATTATATTCTTATCTAGAAGAAAAAAGAAAAAAAATGAAGGAAATGAAATTGTACTCTTAATGTTTCCTAGGATTGCCAAGCATTACAGTTTCTGTATACCATTTTGCTAAAGAAGTAATGAGGAAAATGAACAATGAAAGTCCCGGGCCTGAATAGGGAGCAAATGACATATCATAAGAAGGACAAAAGCCAAGTCTTGTTGTGACAGAATAGTACACTTCCCTCAGGATTAAGTTCAAGGACAGGGTGTGGTGGCACATGCTCTGTTATCCCATCATTTAGGAGGCTGTTTCAGGTCTGGAGGCCAGAAAGTTCAATTTCAAAGTTTGAATCAGTTTCTGGGAGAAATGCATGATGCTTCCCTTCCCATTGGTGTCATCACAGGAAGTTCCTGGGAGGGGCAAGAAGACAGATGGAGACAGGAAAAACAGGCCCTTGTATCTCTTATTATAGAGATATTAATTCCATCAGATCAGAGTTCTATATTTTATTATCTTGTCTAACATGAATTACAGTCACAGTCTCAGTGTGAGTTAGGTCTTCAACATAAACATTTTCCTTGGAGGACACAACTCCCATTTCAGCCTGTATGTTCACATGGTGTTTCCCTGTGAATGTACCAATGTATGTATCAAATACTCCCCTTTTAACAAAGATCCTACTAATATTAGATTAGGGGGGCACATTTTTGTCATAACTAGTTACATCTGCAAACAACTTTATATCCAAATAAGGTGCTGGGTATTAAGACTTCAGTTCTTGTGAGGGATGTGGTAGAGATCTTGCCTAGTGTTTGTGAGGTCCTGGGTTTGCCTGCCAGCACCATAAAAGACTTTGAAATCAGCCGTTATTTTGGAAGTTCAAGGACACAAGTAGAGGAATGGCCTAGAAAGTAGTTACATTATAAGTATGAATGAAAATGTCATAACGAAATTTATTATTTTATAGGATTAATATATTGTAAGTAAAAATTAGAAAGAAAGGAACAAGAAGAGAAAGAAAGGAAGGGAAGGAGGGAAGGAAGAAGGAAGGAAGGGAGAGAGAGAGAGACAGAGAGAGAAGAGAGAGGTTAAGTCTGTACTGCAGCTGTTACCACAAAAATCTTGCTGACCCCCTAGGAGAGATCTGGGAACAGTGTCCTGTAGCATGAGTCTTAAAAAGTTCTTATTAATAAAATCAAACCTGAGCCAGATATTGGGGTGAACACTGGAAGATCAGAGAGCCAGAACAAGCCACAGCTATCTCACCTTGCCGGATCCTCAGCTGGTCTTGCTTCCTCAGACTGGAAGCCTCTGTGTCCTCATATCCAAATGACTCTCAGCTGAACTGCTGCTAGAAGCCTGAATGCCTAACCAGGGCAAATGCCTCTCCAGGGCAAATGCCTCTCCAGGGCAAATGCTTCTAGTTTCTGGTCCTCACGCCTTATATACCTTTCTGCTTTCTACCACCACTCCCTGGGATTAAAGGCTTGCTTTCTGGGATTAAAGGCGTGGGTCACCATGCTTGGGTGTATCCTTGAACACATGGATTTCTGCCTCTGGAATGCTAGGATTAAAGGCGTGTGCTACCAGTGCCTAACCTAAAAGTATCTAGCGGCTTTTCTGTTCTCTGACCCCAGATAGGTTTATTAAGGTACACAATATTTTGGGGAACACAATACCACCACAGTGTCCACTCTAGGGAGGTAAACCACAGGCATAGTTTACCTGTATGTCATTAGCTGGCAGTGCAGCTCTCTCTCTCCCCCTTCCTCCCTCCCTTCCTTCCTCTCTGATCCTGGACATATTGTCGCTGAGGAGAATGCATATTCATGAGCAAAGACAGAAGTCATTACCATCTCTTCCTTCTAGCTCTGCTCCTCTGGTTTCCAATCTGGATTCCTGCTAGTATCCATTTGTCATATCTGGACAACACTTACATCCGTGCTAAATAAGATTCTGTCTCCAGTCTCTTATCTGGCATCACAAAATCTTTTCAGCCCAGCCCCATGCTGGGTATGTTTTCTCAAGTTAGAATATGATTCTGAGAACTAAGTACAGCATTTATCTGTTATACATTCCCTATCTGTCACAGACAGCAAAACAAGCAAGTACAACACATAGGAAAAAAATGCCCAATTTGTTTTCTTATAGTATTTGGTAATTGTAACTTGTATTTATATCTTATCAATGATCCTTACTCATAGAAATTCCATTTTTGCTTGAAAACATTTTTTTTAATACTGTGGCATTTCATGCCACCTCTAAATATCCTCCTGGACCATTTAGTTCATATAAATGACTGTGATGAGGTTCACACAAAGCAGTCTACATCAAACCCTCTATTGAGATTTAAAAGGGATGTTCAGAAGCACAAAGAAAAGACAGAATTAGTAGCTATGTGCAAGTTTCCGTCTTCAATTATTTCAGCCTGTCATGGCAACGACAAAGAGTAGTACTTCCAGGTGCCTGAAGCAGAAGACGGTCAGTAGGTAGGAGGGGTAAGTTGTGTCAACTCCTTCAGGTTTGGGGAAAATGAGAACCGAGAACTGGCTACAGGATTTGTCAAAACAGAAGTTACTGGAGTCTTGATAAGGGTTATTTCAGCAGAGTGATGGAAAGAAAGATTTGATTAAAAGATGTTGAGTGGAAAGGGCAAAGACAGAAAGTAGAAACACTGAGTCCTGAGCACCTTTGTGATGGGCACAATTTTCAAAGAAGCAGGAAAAAAATAAGCAGATGTTGGAAAGGTATATTAAAACAAAGGGGGAGGGAGCATGGCACACATTCACATATTTTGAATTCAGACAGTGAATGCTTGTGGTTGAGCCAGTGAGTGTGGATTCAGTAGATTCCTTTGATATTGTTCAACAGAAAGGGGGATAATTTAGTTTATACTTAGGATTGACAACATGGGCAAGTGTTTCTGATTGGAAAATGACTCTCACCTAACAAACTTGGAGGGCCATTGAGACTATTTCATCGCTTGTACCCATTTTGCTACTGAAATACTAACTAAGGTCATCTGTGGGTTGAAGGAGCAGGCAGAAGAGACTGGAGTTGGGGTAAAATGTTGTGCTGGTGTGCTAATTTTCTTTTGTGGGCAATATTATCACAAATTTGGAGGGTAAAGATAAGTTTATTCATTCACAGTTTCAGAAAACAGAAATTCAAAATCAAGGCGCAGGGCCATGATTCCTTCAAGCATTGTGTCTGGAGAGGCTTTCTTGGCTTGATTCTAGACGATCCTGGTATCTCATGGATTGTGGCAGTGTAACTATTACCTGTCCATCTTCACATGGTGCTCTTCCTGGGGCTACCGAGTTTTGTATCTCTCTCTACTGTCTCTTATCCCCACAAGGACATAGCCACAATACTTCCTCTCATTAGGCTCCACCACTCAGAAGTTTAAGGACTTTTCACAAGCATCAAATTCTTGTGACCAAGTCTATAGCAGATTACCTTTTGGTGATAGATAAGATTGAACTTATAATGGGAAGTGTAGAGGGGACTACTTACCAGTACGAAGAATCTACATGAACATTTCATAATAAATTGAAATCATTCTGTCCACAAAATTGTGTGTCTTTCCTAAGCAGTGTTCAGCTACTGGGATACAGGAACTAACTCGGTAGAGAGTAAATTTAATCAGACTTAGGACTTTACCAGGTAGATATGATAAACAGAGAGAATGACAAGAATAATAGAAACCTTGAATGAAACCAGCTGTGTTATGCAGAACTTCAGTGTATAGTATCAAATGTGAACTAAAGAATAAAATGATTTTTAACATATCATTGGTCACTATGGGGTTAAAAAGTCACTGAAACTGAAAGTGGTCAAATATGAATAGGGAGAAACTGTGGCTTTAAATAATGATTTTAGAGATCATGGTTTCCCACCCTCAGCTCCCCTCTAGAATCACCAGAGATTCTGAATTAATTGTGGAGGATAGGGACCTACGATTGGTATTACCCCAGAATAAGAATCACTCATTTAATATATACATGACAAAGAGTCAGTGGACATATTTGATGAAATAGTAGAGGAAATAAAAGATTGATGGAGGATGGACAAGTGACCAGAATGTTAAAGGGGGTCTTCCTAGAAGTTAGAGAGATTGCAACAATCTTGAAATGGAGACGATGCATGGGAAGAAGTGATGGGAGGCTGAAAACAAATAGGTCTCATTAGTGATTTGGTGGCAAGTGGAGCCTATAAATCTATGTAAATTCCTGGGTACCATGGAAAAGTCCCAGGTCTGGACAGGTAATAGCAGCCAGAAAACGACCAAGTAACCATTATTACCAAATGCCAACTCTAAATTATGACTAAGCCTCTTTTACCTACGTGTTCATCCTACTGGAAGAGATAAATAATCTTGTCTCAGAAAAACCATACTTCACATCATTGCTTACTACTCTGAAACACACATGAAAACATGCTTATTCTCTATGTAAAGGCTTGAAAAAAAGGCAGCATGGCTTATGCTTTTCACTATTCGTGTATTGCCAGTCAATTAAAGAGATTCTGTCTTCATGATTTCCATGAAGCTACTCCAAGTAGCTTAAAACCTAGGGCCATTGATAAAACCTCTCTCTCCTCCTGGAAGACAAGAGTGGACTGCTGCTGGATTGCTCACATCTATTCCCAGTGTTTCCTTCTGTGTACCGCACAATCCAACGACCCTCAGGTCCATGGTTTATGGGGCTATGAAATTTAGCACCTCATCTTTAAAGCACGTCCACACACATTGTTCCCTCTTAATGCTTCCCAGACTCCCAGGAGACACAGTCTGCCAATTCTCTGATGCTGACTCTCAGCTCCTTCATGAGTCTGAACTTACCGATTCATTTCTGTTGGGTACCAAAGGACAGAAATGGCAGGACGACACTTTCCAGGTAGGGTTCTACAGACTTCAGAGGGGCACTGCTTTCTACTGGCAATCTTATTTTTCCTCTAAGTCTTGTTTATTTTAAGTCCTCTTCACAGAATTGGAGGCTTTTCAGGAACTTACTCTGCACACAGACATTCCTGAAGTCTCTGTTCTGAAATTGTACTATTTGTCTCTAATAGATCCCTCTCTCTCTCTCTCTCTCTCTCTCTCTCTCTCTGTGTGTGTGTGTGTGTGTGTGTGGACAGTTTACACACTGTTATATATTCTGTGGTAGCTTGGTTTCTCCTGTGAAGTCTCCTTACAGATTTCTGTCATGGCCTATCCCAAAGTCTAGACTACAGTATATTTCTTTTAAATTTATTACTTGCCCCTGGGTCACTTGAGAATGTGACTCTTTACATACAAATAAAGCATAGAAACTGTTCTTATCTATGGAGTATTACTGAACATTTAAATACTCTATATAGCATTTCATGATAGTTTACTTACTTTACATACCTTTTAACCAGTTTATTGGATTGTACAGACAAAGCCTTGAAACATGTTATTTTTTCCTTCCAAAAATTAGTAGATTTAAACATTTTTCTCATACACATGTGCATACATGCACGTGTGTCGGTACGCCTGTCACTATGTGTATGGAAACGATCAAAAGACAACCTTGGAGGTCTGTCTTCCTGGCCTAAGAGCTCTTGGGGATCCCCCTGTCTCTGTCTCCCTTCTCTCTGTAGAAGAACAGATTTGCACTATTGGGATCTAGCTTTGTTTGGATTCTGGGGATTTGAACTCAGGTTTTAGGTCACTCCTGGAAGCTGGTATTGACAATCTCTTTATTCATTCTGGAATTCATTTCTCAGTTTTTCTTTAAGTAAAGTTCTCTACTTAAGATACAACATATCTGGTTATAAATTAATCTTCAACCAGAATAATTATTAATAACATTTACCCAATCCCATATAGTTACAAAACATCTTTCCATCTCTTTCATTCTTTGGCTTCCTCAAAACACCTAGAAGCTAAATATATAGAAAAGATTCCATTTCTGTTTTTCAAATGAGACCCATTCTCAGTAAGGTTAAATGACTTGTCCAAATCCCTCCTCCGGTAAGCTATGATACCAGAAATTGAACAAGGTCTTCTGAGATCAGGATGTGACTGACTGATGTCCTCATGAATTAGATGAACAGCGGGGAAACCTCTCCTTTACACATGAGTGAACTCAGCTCTGAGAGTTTTTGTTCCATATTCTCCAACCTTCAGAGGGACAGTTCCCATGCTTTATTTTATGTGAAAAACAAAGAAAGTCTCTTCTCCGTGTGTAGCAATCTATCTGTCTTTCATCTCTCTCATTTGTGTTTCACATGACTGAGTTTCCTGTGTAGGGAATCATCAGGGTATTATTCCAAATAGAGAAAAACTCAGATAAAACCCCGTGTTCCTGGCTGCAGCCTGTGTGATTACGAATACAATACTGTACTTACAGTAGGAAGCCGGAGTGAATAGGGGCTGCTGTCTTTGAAAGGATGAGCATTCGCTCTGACCTAATAACTATCTGACGCTGGGTACAATTATCTTCCTCCAAGAGGAGCATTAGAATGTGACACATTAATTGTTGTGTCATTTTTTCTTCCTGAAAGGCATGTTGGGTGTCTAATACAAACCAGAGGCTTCATGAATTATCCATGGCAGTGTGCTAGTGTGCCGCCACTCTGATTTACCTTTCCAAACCAAAATCAAGCTAGTCACATCACCTGTTTTCAATGACTGCTGGCAGACCTATACTGCCCTATGACCTCCACGCTTATCTTTCTAGGCCCCTACATGTCTAATAAATCTAATGATGCACTAACTTGCTGCAGCTATGAAAGCTCTCTTCCTCATTGTCAAACCACAGAGACACTGTGGACCACTGTGAGACACTGTGGACCACTGTGAGACACTGTGAGTACCTAGAAGACCCTCACTGTACAAGAGCAGTAGGGAGGTCTCCTTTCACTGCATGTATTCGACCTTGGTTCCTTCACAGGCTTTTTGAAGAAGCACCCTCTGTACCAGAAGGCTGTTTCTGAGGCACACAGGCTCTTTGGCCCCAGCAAAACCTCAGTGCTCAAGCCTGGATGGTCCTCTTCCATTGCTGCAGCTGCTCCTTGGCAAGTCTGTGCAGGCTGATGGGCTGGTGGCCATGGGTTTGCCTCTGGGCCCGTCATCTGTCGTGTTGTTAGCCTGCTGATGGGCTGTCTCAGTGTGCCCTTTAAGCCTGTGCTTTCCTGGCTTCCAACTTTGGCTCTGACCACGGGAGGAAAAGCTGCGCAGCCCCCATCATGCTCCAGATCCCAGACTCGCAGTAGCAAACAGGACTTCCCCAGTACCTTGGGCATGAGCGGTCCACAGAGCTAAAGCCATCAGTATTCAAATGCCCTTGCTGGCCCATGCTTGGCTGCTACTTAAAGCTGCACCGCCCCAAAGACTCATCCCCCTTTTGGTTTTAATTGGGTTCTTTCCCGTCGTTTTTATTTCAGTTTGCACCTGACTCTGACATATACAGCTGCTGATTACCAAGTAAGTTGTTCGGTGAGCTGGAGGTATGATAAATTAAATATGATATGTATCACTGAGCCCATCTTTGGCTGCTTCACGGCACATTATAATTTGGGAAGGGACTATTACAATAAAATATTAAAGAATAAGCAGGAACAGCCCACTGTTCTCATGTCCAATGGCAAGAGAAAATTACAGGTTTCATTGTCTATGCGGCACCATCTGCCTCTTTGCTGAGGCTGAGCCTTTGGCTCTCCCAGGGGAAATCGCCGCGGATAAGTTATTCAATTAGAACAGCATTATTGGCCAGCTACCTTGGAGAATTGGGTTGATGATGTTGTGACTACACTGCTCTACATTCCTTCATGTCCCCAGCAGGCCGCAGCACATGGCAACTTCCCTGAGTGTTTACTGAGCCCCACAGTGGAGGTGAACAATTGAAATGAGGAATATCAAGGATGCCTGAAAGAAAATCAATTCTGAATGAACTTTTCTTGCTTAGCCCCAGCTTCACTATTCTGAGTCATACTGTATTTTTGTGGGCTTTCATTGAATTAGGTGACAGGAATGATAGCAGGGAGGAGAGTGCGTTTCACGATATGCATTTAACCTGTGGCACTGTAAAAAATAATTCCTCACACGTAAGAACAAGATAGAAATACACTCAGGCCTCTTCCAACATGTTGTTCATCTTAGAGATGGAAAAGCTTATAGGAGCATGATAGCTTGTTAGTGGAAACTTCAGCTGGGCTTCACAAGCCTTTTCACCATCAAGGGTGATAATTGTTTACATCATGCGATTTATATCATTTACATTTACATCATTCGGTTTCCATCATTCAGACCTTTGTGTAGATGACAGCACACATCTCAACCAGCAACTGCCTAAATGGGATCTTGATGGTAGTTTTATTATTGTCCTTAGGATCTTGGTTTGTAATCGGAAGAGCTGATTTCACATACACATACATACATTCACACACATGAACTTACAAGTATTTTTAATTGTAGGCCACTATTAAATAAAACTGTGCATGTATACAAATAAAACCATGTTAAAAATTAAATTCCAAAATTATGCGTTTTTGTACTATTCATAAATATTTGTATGTACATATATCTTTCTGTGTTTATTTGCCCACCAGGTCGGTTCTGATAATGTTCTATGGCTGTTAATGGAGCAATAAACTTACACATGCTCCTTGTTATTGGTTCTTTTGCTGATATGTATGGAGAGTAGTTACCTATAATTTTAGTATCTATGAATTATAACAATTATTTGTTTATAATCCTTTTACTTGTATGATGTTAGCATTTTAAATTAATCATTTATGAGATCTTAAATATTAAGACATTAGTTACTTATTGGAAAACATTATGTTTTCTCCAAGGTGTCATTTTCATTTAGGTTATGATATTTTTGATGTTTTAAATATTGTTTCTTGGGGTGTCATTCAGTGGTACGTATTTACAAAACAAGGCTTTGGGTACAAGCCCCATCCCTAGTTAAAAAAAAAGTTATGTGGGAGTAGTCAGCCCTATTTTTCACCTGGATTGATTTTACTACACTGTGTTAGGAAACCATTCTTCCCCTGAGATGTTAAATGTTTTTGTGTTTGAGAAATTGGTACTTGTTTTCTGTTAACTACTTAATCCATCAGCTACACATGTTTTCCTCTATTTCCATGAGGGATGATCCTCAGGATTCTCAGTAATACTAAAATCCCAAGTTGTGCAAGATCCTTATGTAAAACTGCATAGTGTCTTCAGATAGCCAGTACTTGTCCTCCCAAGCACTGGGCATCACATTTAGATTGCTCTAACAAGAAAAATTACAATGAAAATACTTTTCACATCTAAGGCATGAATGACAAGGTAAAGTCTATACAGGCTTAATGCAGATGCATTTATTTTTATCACAAATACTTCTATTTCACAGTTAATTGAATTCACAGATGTAGAACTCATAGATACAGAAATTAACTATGTATTTATTTGTGTGTACAGTTGTATGTATTTATAACTAAGTGGGCAAAAAACATTTTGTATCTATGCACACAGGCTGACACAGTCCACTATTGATTCCCTCATAACCTCAGTGGATAAATAAGCATTTCCCTCTTCATATTGAACCCACCATAGTCCTAGAAGCTCTTGGACAAATATACTCTGTGTGGTGAACTCAGCTTTAATGGATGCTTCAATTTTATTGATAGGTCCAGTAGGCAGGAAGAAAGGAAGTTAAAAGCTTCTACAGGTATCTCCTTCCCAGGCACCATTGGAGACAAAAGTATATCAGCATGACCACTTCCTCTGAGACTAATAGCATGATAGGTGATCAGTAATGCTCTGGTAGACAGGAATTTCAATACTTTTCCAAGGGGACAGATGTTAAATACTGTAATGGAAAATCTTGAAGCTACCTAGGACTCATTTTCTGGCATTGCTGGATTGAAAATAAGCCAGCACCAGTTTTTCAGTAAATAACAGAGATCCACACAGTGGTTAAAGACGAATCAATGGCAGGGCTTTACACTGACCCAAACCTAACAAATAAAAAGGCAGTAGATAGAGCATATACGAATTTCTACATCACCCAGACCAACACTTGACTCAGTACAAGGCTAAGCCAAATAATACTAAGATTAAAGATGTCCTCTTGACGTAGCCCAAAGAGATGGACGCCCCAGTCTCTTCTCCAAGACTTTCATTACCCTGGAAGGAAGGCTATGTCATGACCTTTAGTAAAACCTAAAAGAAGCTAAGGTCCTGGGCACCTGGTTCTTTCTTTCCAGTGCAGCCACCGTGGACTCTGGGGTGGATCATTTACTTGTTCTCTCTACAAGCTGGATCTCCCTCCACTGCTTTTCTCTCTGGTGCTATTGTTATACAGCTCCCTGATGCCCACGACTTCATGACACTCTGGTGGGCTCACCGTGGGAGCACAGGGAACCCCATGCACCAATGTTCTTGCTTCTGTACTTGGCAGCCACTCACGCTTTCCCACAGCCGACACAGCTCACCTGTAAGATGAGTCATCTGGTCCTCGCTCACTGAAGAAAGGGCAGGGGAAAGAATCAGAATGCTGATAAAGCCTTGTGGTATTGGTCACAATCTGCCCTTATGCATCTGTGGAAACTGAGTTCACTCTCCCTCAGGCACACATACTATAGGCCCTCATCCTATCCCCCATGTGAAATGGAACTAAATTTGGCCTAAAGCTGCTTCCCTAGGTTTTGTAAATATGGCTTAAAAGTGTTTCCGTACATAACAAATTTTAAATCAAATTCGATTGTGAAAAGACTGCAACTTCCTCTGGTCCCTGCTGTCCAAGTCTCAGGAAGTTGCTGTGGCTGAGGCTTTGTCAACCACAAGCATGTAATCTTCAAACATAAGACAGACACCCAGGAGAACCAGTCTAGCTGTCCTCACCATGCCCTCTTTCTTTTCCACTTTTTTTTTTCTTTTGATTTCGAACCTTAGTCTTTAATAGTTAAATTGTCTTTCCAGGCCTCACTCCATGTTTTTGTGCTCAACTTCTTTTTGCCTGTAAATGTGACTCAGCCATTTTGTAGTTCTACTATGGCACTGAACTGGTTTGAATCTGATGTTCATACAACAATTTAAGAACCAGTCCTTGCTCAGTGAAACAATGGTACATTTACTATTTCTAATGATTTTCATGTATTATTCTCTTGTAAGTGTCTTTTTTTTTTGGATTCACCTATTCATATTTTGGGCCCATTTATTTAATTTGTGTATGTGCATGTGTGTTTTTATAATATTTTTATTAATTATTTGATCATTTTGATGATACATAGGCGGTCCCTCCACATTTGGTTATCTAATCATTTGTCAATTATAAAAATCACAAATATCTATTTTCCAAACCTAAAGAGCTGTTTGGTTTGGCCTGATGTGGTTGAGGCTAACTGTATACCCTCGGCTGGTTTCAGACTTAGAACCCTCCTTTCTCACCCTTCCAAATAGCTGGGATTGCAGATCTGTGCTACCATGGCTGGATGAAGTTATTTTCTTCATGTTCCTATATAGTTTATTTTACTTTACAGACATTTTTATTCACAAGTAACTAAGCTTTGTGGCTTGTGCTTTGCATGTTTGATTTTCCTTAGATCATTAAAATAGCATGCAATAATTTTTCTTCCAAAATTTCAATTTTCTTCACTTTTTTGATCTACATGGGATTGGTTCTTTGTAAACATGGTGTAAGAAAGGAATATTCCAACTCTGCTGGTCCTTTACAATACCCATTTGCTTCTAAAGTGTTCGTGATGCAGTCTAAATACTTATGTATTATGCTTTGTCATATGTGTCTACTGGTTTTCACTCTCAATTACTTTTTCTTTTTAGTAAGGCTGAGGAAAGAACCCTGGGTCTTGTGCAATCTTATTACTGAGCTATACCCATGGCCTGGAGTCAATTAATTATCATGTTAATACCATCACTCATCTTTTAAAGTTTTATAATATACTCTAATATTTTATAGAACAAGTAAAGAATCCATTCTCTTCATTTATAAAACATCTTTTCAAAGATACTTATTCTTACCTGCTCGTTTTTCATCCAGTACAAATAGATCTAATCAATTCAAGAAATCACTGAAGGGATTTTCATCTGGTTGCAATTAAACAGGCGTTAAAGTAAAATAATTATATTTTAGATATTCAACTCTCCCATCTCCTAACATGGCATATGTAATTTTAAAATGTTTTCTTTCTGGGACTGAGGGATAGCTTGGCAGTTAAGAACACTTGCTGCTCTTCCAGGGGACCCACGTTCAGTTCCTGACACCCACATGGTTGATTGTAACCTTCCTTGGCTCCAGTGTATTGGAATTTTGTAATTGGTGCCCTCTTCTGGTTCCTGAAAGCAGCAGTCATGTATGCAGTACAAATACACATTCAGGCAAAACAGTCACACACAGAAAAAAGTAAATATTGTTTTCAGCTTTCGCACTTCCCTATGAAACAGTATCTTTCCTTAAATAATTCTTGTGTGTTTTCTGCTGTATGTAATGTTTAGGTACTTTGGTTTTGTTTTTCTTTTGCTTGTGATTTGATTCTACTGTGTTTTCATTGCAATTTTTAGTTCCTAATTTATAGGGAAAGAGAAAACAATCAACTACTTCATGAGTCTAGAAATTATGTTCCTTACATGATTTTTCTGTTCCTTTTCTGGATTTGACAAGTATATATATTCTATTAATAAAAATCTTTTATTTCTTTCCTATCAGTATTTGGCTAATTTTTATCTCATTTAATTGTATTCTTCAGAACTGTAATGGCAATATAAAAGGCATAATCTATTATCAAGGATCATTGCTTTGTTAAAGATGCTCATGAAATGCTTCTAATATTTTAAATCAATTACAATGTAAATTCAAGCTCACAATTTGTATCTTGCCGAGTTATCTATTTACATCTACTTAAAAAAAAGAAAAAAACCTAGGGAGAGATTTTGAATTTCATCCAAGACCTTCTGTCCTTTAATTGATATTCACATGTGTTTTGGTTTGCTGTTTGAATTTTCCTCGTGAGCAGTAGTGTGTCAAGGGCAGGCAGTGGAAGCTTTGTGGCCTGGAAATAAGCAATTGTTTAGAATTTGGATAACAAAAGTGTTTTGTCTGGGAGGAGTAGAGTACCGCTGACGCTATCATTTAGAACTGCCACTGCCTGCTTATAATAAGAAGCAGGCGTTTTTAATTGTATTATTGTTTTTCAGTTCTCTTTAGCCAGGCACCCCTTTGATCTCACTGCCACAGCTGAGGTCTCCACTGCTCTGCCTTTCCATAGCCTTTGCCTGTCACACTGCCAGGGGCTTCCCCAGCGCACTCCACCCAACTCACCCACCCCCCAAAAAAATATAAACAAAAAAAAAAAAATCCAAAACCCATTTTGTGTGTTCTCCATGTAACATTCAATTGTAGTTCTGTAATTTAATACTGTTGCTTTTATACTTTGATTCATGTTGGCTGTATGATGATGGAGATGATGAGCACACAGTCCCTCATACTCAGGACTGCCTCAAATATATAAAATAATTATTTTTTTTATTTTTAAATTTTGTTTTTTACTTTAAAAGCATTTACCTTTACTTTAAAAGGTACTCAAAATTATCTGGATATTTATTTAACAAAAATTTTTACTAGGTTTTTTTTTGTTTGAATTTATCTACTATTAAAAATATAAACATTGAATTTACACTTTTAAAAATTATTTGTCAATGTTTTAGAATTTTATTTTGGTTATTTTGTCTTGATATTCCCTGTATAGCCTAGACAATGGTATTTTTCTAGTTTTTAAATTTTTCCATATTTAATCAAAAAAGAATTTTTCTTAAGATACATGTTTTAGCAAAATTCATTTTTCTTGACCTAATGATTTCTGGCTGAAATACAATCGTTTGCCATCCTGTCATAGTCAGATAAAACAAAAACACCTATTTTTCACGAACTTTAATTGAATCAATTCTGTATCACTCCTTACATTTGAAGCCACTGAGGAAAGAATTCGGTAATTCATTCCAGCTCTGCTCTCTATTAGTTTGTGACCCTGGACATTTCACTTCAATTCCAACCTCTTAATTTCCTTTTCAGTAAAATGAGGACCATAATGATAGCCACTTCAAGGGGTCTTGTGAGAGTGAAATGAGCTATTGAAGGCCGAGGACCACGTCTGCCAACAACTGGCACTAAAAGAACGTGGTTGCTTCCCGTTTGCATTCCCCAGGGATGAGCTTTAAAGGCACCTTTCTGAGGCTCTCCTGAGCCTTTGTTCATGACACGCTGTGAATAGTTTGTCCTTCTTGCCATTGCCTTTCGGTGCAGTCACTTCACAATCTGCCCAGTCTGCCGTGCACATCAATAGTTGAAGGGACTTTCTACCTTCCCAGCTATAGCCAAAAGAACAACTTAGAGCAGGAATTCTTTAACATCTCCTGACAAATACATGAAAAGCAAGCAGCAAAATGGACTATTTGTTGTTTCACAAATTGTCATAACATTAACAGGTTTCTTCTATGCTTTTGCAATCAGTCATGCATGCAATGGTTACAGACACTGTGTTCTACTCTAGTGGTTTTTCATGTTCTAACAGATATAAGGAGGCTGGGGAGAGAGCTAAATGACTAACGTGCTTGCTGTGTAATGCCCTGAACCCAAACAAAAAACCCAGGCATGGTGGTGTGCCCTTGGAATCCCGGTACTAAGGAGGCCAAACAGTTTGATCCCTGAAGCTCACTAGATGGTCATCACTACCTATTTGGCAAGGTCTACGAGCCCAGTGAGAGACGTTGTCTCAAAGAACAAGGCACCTGAGGAGGAATCACACTTGAGGTTGTCCTCTTGGAATTATTTGACCAAGAACAAGCCCAAGTTTGCTTTCTCTACCTTTCTCCTTGTGTCTCCCAGCTGTCTATAATTGCGGTTACCTGGCTGTCTACAGTCTGTCTGTTGTGCGTCTACATGCCTTCCTGATGTTCTACTGTGATCTGACTGTCCCTTTTGCTGTGTCTTGTCTCATGTGTTGTTTGAATTTATCTACTGTTAAAAATAAAAACATTGAACTTATATTTTTAAAAATTATTTGTCAATGTTTCAGAATTTTATTTTGGTTATTTTGTCTTGATAATCCCTGTGTGGCCTAGACAATGGTATTTTTCTAGTTTTTAAATTTTTCCGTATTTGGTCATAAAGAATTTTTCTTAAGATACATGTTTTAGCAAAATTTATTTTTCTTGACCCAATGATTTCTGGCTGAAATAAAGTCATTTGCCAATAACTGGCACTTGGCACTGGAGGAATGTGGTTGCTTCCCGTTTGCACTACCTGGGGATGAGCTTTAAAAGCACCTTTCTGAGGCTCTCCTGAGCCTTTGTTCATGACACGCTGTGAATAGTTTGTCCTTCTTGCCATTGCCTTTCAGCGTGGTCACTTCACAGTCTGCCCAGTCTGCCATGCACATCAATAGTTGTGAGGAGGAATCACACTTGAGGTTGTCCCCTTGGAATTATTTGACCTGTCTTGTTCCCACACTTTTCTGATGTCTAACTATCCTTAACAAAGGGCTTTGCTATGTATTTATTAAATCAAACAGAAAGTATTACAATGGGGAAGGAATGGGTGATACACTAAAGAGATCTTCAACAGAGTTTTAGTATAAATAAAGTTATTTGCTCAAACCGACCCCAAAGCATTCAGTATTGCAAGCATATCATCATCAATCAATATCCACATGCTGCTTTCAACGCTTATGACAAATATGTGCTGTATAAGGTCACGTTTGACCCTTTACTGTTTTCAACAAATGATTGTCATAACACCACACACACACACACACACACACACACACACACACACACATACACACACAATTCCTGGTCAGGGTCATGGGAAAATACATCACAAGATTAAAGCTCTACATTCATACATTCGCTTAGGTTGTGTAAGCTGATTACACAGGAAATCCAAGGCAAGTGGGGTTGGTTGTTACACTGCTCTTTTAAAGGCAGGTTAAAGAAACAGGCTTAGCACACAGCAGGATGGCAATCTGCCTTAAGTGACCCTCCAGGTGTATTATTGTGAGATCCAGCAAAAGTTTCATTTTCTTTGAATGTAAGAGATATTTTCATAAAACTTGTATTGCCACACTAGTAGAGAATTAACTTCCAAAAGCAAAACATAAGAGAAACATCAACTTAAAGGCTCACAGCTTTATAAATGTATCCTGTTGTAAATTGACAGTGACTTTAAGGAATAGAACATGCAGGAAGTTGCTATATATTCATTGGCATCACACAACCATCAAAGATGATGGAAAAAGTGAGCATAGTGGCTCTTGTGGGCAAAGCAGAAGACAGAGGAGGGAAGAGAGTCACACAAGTCAGGAGGCCAGACTCATCTACACAATGAGTTCTAGGACTGCATAGTGAGAAACTGTCTCAAAAAAAAGCAAAATGCAAAATAGCTACAATAAAGCCAGTGAAAAGCACAAAACATTACAGAAAGAGAAATTATACCAACTCCTGCCTGTGATTCCAGAGAGTTGAAGGAGGATAAACTGTTATGTAATCTTGATACTGCTCATCATAGAATACTGAACAGTGGTGGAACAAAAGAGAGTTATAGATCTGACTCAACAATACTGATATAAAAGTTTACTTCCAACCAACAATGTACATTGTAAATTCCAACATGTCTATTAATAGTGGAGAAGAAGAGAAGCTGGGGGTATGGGTCAGTTAGTTAAGCACCTTCTGCACAAACATGAAGAACCAAGATCAAATCCTCAGCTCCCACAAAAAACTGGATGGATCAGTGAAGTCTGGAACCCTGGGACCTCAGAGTTGGGTGGGGCACAGACAGGCTGATCCCTCATGCTCAAATGCCAGCCAATTTAGCTAAACCCATGAGTGCCAAGTTCAGTGAGCAGTCTGTCTCAAAGCCTAAGGAGGATCAAGGAAGACACATGACACCTGAATGTTGACCTCCAAACAGAACCATGGGTATTCACACACACACACACACACACACACACACACACACACAC
>CABHPP010118467.1:0-29159 GCA_902168425.1 Peromyscus attwateri
TATATATATATATATATATATATATATATATATATATATTTACTGTGGTAAAAAAAACTTCCTTTTTTGCCAGGCGGTGGTGGCACACACCTTTAATCCCAGCACTCGGGAGGCAGAGCCAGGCAGATCTCTGTAAGTTCGAGGCCAGCCTGGGCTACCAAGTGAGTTCCAGGAAAGGTGCAAAGCTACACAGAGAAACCCTGTCTCAAAAAAACAAAAAACAAAAACAAAAAACTTCCTTTTTAATATATATCAAAACAGTTATTAAGTGAGAATTACAGTTATAATATCCAGTCCATTTGTATTTGACAAAATCAGAGAAAACATTTAATTATTCATCCTATCATGGTTAATCCAAAGTTTTTTATCTAATTTATTTTCTATTATAACTAAGGAAAACTATAATTATAACTATTTAGTCTTCAACTCCATCAAAGACACCAGAAGGATGAAATCTTATCTAATAACATGGACATAAGGTTGTCTGGACAGTCACCCAAAGTTTCTCTGCAATGTTGGGGTGTGGCAGGGTCCTGTGCTGTTGTTCCCTTTGTGGGAGGGGGCCAAGTATCTACAGAGTCAATGACACAGACTCTGGGAGAATGTTGAAACAACAAGCTCAGTTTATTCAGGAAGAGGCAAGCCTTATATACCCTCCACCCCACCCCAGGGGGAAGGTCTGATGAATATGTATCTGCTGGTATGACATGGCTGCCTCTTTGGTCCAGGTCATCTCCAGATCATGTCTCAGCTGCTGTTGCTAAGGCCCTTAGGCAGACCCAGGTTGGCTCTCAGAAAGTATCTTTTTGACTGGTTTAGGCCAGCTGGCCCTCAAGCCTGTTAGGGATGATTAATCCCACATTGGGGCATCCAACTCTGGCCTACAGGCCTAGCATATCTGGCAGACTTTCCTGTGAAGCAGGGAATTCTGAAGAACTGTCCTACCTAGTCTTGACAAAGTTTAGCAGTCACCTTTCTTGCGTCCTGCTGGTCCAGTTTGAGGCAAGGGCAGTTTCTTTGCCCACATGGCTGGCTTTTGTCATAAAGAATAAGAACTCTATACAGAGATTTTTTGATGCCCAATATCTTCTTTGAAGTAGATTGGTGCTACCAGGAACAGATATGTCTCACTGTCATGAAAAGCCTTATGTTACTAAATGTCATGTTCAGTAGGTCTTTGAAGTGTTTGAAGATTATCTATCTATCTGAAATATATCTCTGTATGACCTTGCAAACATACATAATATGACTACAAGTTTGACTATTATAGATGACTATTAATCTATATTTCTTAATTACATATATACATTTTTAAATGAGCTGCATAAGTATAATACCCTAAAAAAAGAGTAGAAATATACATACAGTATAACAAAATTAATTTTAAATTTCTATCAATAAGCCAAAATCCATATGAATGTAAAATATGTAAGATTAATAGTTGTTTTTTTAATTAAAGTAGATTCAATAATCTATCCTTTTATCCTATCATTTATATATCCCCTCTTTTTCTTTTCAGAACAGGATCACTGAATCTAATCTCCTTTGTTTAGCTTACTTCCTGACTATTACCAATAACAACTTGTAACCAACCCCCCTAAATGATGACAAACATTTATAATTTATTTTGGAGAATGTGGGCATAGTTCTCTACACTACTTCCTGCTGATTGGGGGCTCTGGTAATCTTTGGAGGACCCTGAGAAAATTTAGGATTATGGTCAAGTCCTGACTGGAATATTCTGTGAGGCTGGATCATCTCAGCCAGTTGCCTTGAAGCTGTTCTGGATGCAGAACTCAGAGGAAACTGCAGCAGAGGTGCTTCTGAAATGTTGGATCATCTGGGCCATTCATTCCCACTGGAGAGTTTTCAAGGTGCCTTCCTCAAACCTGATTTTTTTAAAACCAAGAATTAATCCAGAACTTCTCATTTCTTGTGGAAATAAAAGCAGAACCTCTTTCCCAAAGTAATATATCTTTTAACTTAAATTTTGAAGTCAAGATAATTTTAAAATGTATCTGTTGGTTTAATCTAGCAGCTTTCATAATCAAATGTCTCTCAGCAGTTATCATTTGTTCATTTGTAGTCAAAAAATTTAAAGACAACACAATAATATACAGTATCCAGACTCTGTGTATTTTCCATCTTTATATGGCTTATTATATATTTTTATTACTCTATTCCTTTTTTAAGAACTTTCTTTACCCTTCTTCTTTTCTCTCCAAAGGCTATATATTTTTTAAACACACTGTGACCCCTTTAGATACTCTTTTTGTCTGAATCTGTCCTTACTGCTCATCTATAACCATTTCTGTCTCCATGGGCAAAAAAAAAAAAAAAAAGCTACAGTATAACTTAGATCATGACTCCTCCCTCTTAGCTCTAGTCTAGTATCAAGGTGGAGGCACATTTACCACCAGCTCTGGAAGCCATGTTTATGCCTCAACTCTGGGAAGTTTCTAGGTTCATGCTGCCACCAAGGAGTGTGCCACCAGCTGCTGATAAACACCATATAAATGTTTGGTAGCAAAAGAGTCACCCAGTTTTGCTGCTAGTACCCAGTCAGAAAGCCATATCTTAAAGGAGTTATGTCTCTCTGTTCACTACCAGCAAACAGAGCCCATCAGAGAGAAGACAGGTACCAAGAAGCTGTGCTTGATTAAGTTCTTATGTGTCTATAATCCTTTTTTAAGCTTTCTAAAGTTTTATGTGGAAATTTCAGCCCCACAATGGCATACTATATATAAACAGATGTTTCTTGTCCCAACTCCCTGATCCCAAATAATGACTCAGAGGCTAAATACAAATTATAAATGCTCAGCCAATAGCTCAGGCTTATTACTAACTAGCTCTTACATTTTAAGTTAACCCATATTCCTATTTAAGCTCTGTCATGTGGCAGCACCTTTATCAGCACGGCATGTTCATCTCTTGCTCCCTCTGCATCTCCCTGGTGACTCCTTTGATTCAGCCTTTCTTCCTCTCTGTGTCTGGCTGTCCTACCTAATCTTCCTGCCTGGTTACAGTCCTGTCAACTTTTTATTAACCAATGAGAGTTATAAATACTCACAGTGCACAGAAGGATTGTTCCATGTCAGGCAGTATTCTTCTGTGTATATCTCCTTGCCTCAGTCTAGAAGAAGATACTTCTCAGGAACTGGGACAAGCAGGAAGACAATGGACAGGTGACTTTATCCTAATACCATTGCTGTTTCCTAAGTGACATAAAAACTGTCCCCAACCACTTGAGCTATATCATCAGCATTGAAACACTGTAGAATTAGAAGGAACTTTCAAAAGATTGTGCTCTGTTGTTAGAAACTTAGATGTCTTTAATTAAAAAAAAACCCAGAGCCAGATATCAGGGTGAAAGCTGAAAGATCAGATAAGCAGAACAGCCAGCTACTAGTTCTTACCACTATAAAATTATCATCCTGAAGAGTGAGTTCTTGTTTCCTCACACCTTATATACCTTTCTCTGCCCAGACATCATTTCCTGGGATGAAAGGCATGTGTGCTTCCCATGTAAAGGCATGAGATTTCAAGTGCTAGGATTAAAGGTGTGTGCCACCACTGCTTGACCTCTATGTCTAATCTAGTGGTTGGCTCTGTCCTATGATCCCCAGGCAAGTTTATTAGGGTACACAATATATCACCACATTTCTCCTTTTTTGTCTAAAATAATATAAGAATGTTATAACTAATATAAGAAAAACTATACACAATAAGTACAATAAGTATATACAATTTATACAGTCAAGAATTATATTAACAACATCCGGTCCATTAACATTTGGCAGATTCAGAGAAAATACTCCATTATTTATTCTATTTTGGTAAGTCCAAAATGTTGTACCTAATTCACTTTCTATCCTAACTTGTATTACCAACCAAAAGCTATCTTTTGATGTCTTTCAAACTTATACACTTTACACCTCTTTAGTGAGATTCTTTTCTGAATTTGTTAACAGGGAAAACTGTGACTATATTTACCTAGTCTTCAACTCTATCAGAGACCCAAGAAAGAAAGAATATTACCTAAGTAAACAGGAAGTACAGGCAAGCAACTTCCAAAAATATGAGAAATGACAGAAACAGCCGGCTGCCTTGACAGTCACCCAAGGTTCCTATGCAACATTGGGGCATCCATCTTCAACCTACAGGCTTAGCATATCTGACAGACTCATCTGTGCAGCAAGATTTTCCAAAGGGCCTTCCTACCTTGTCTTGGCAAGGTTCAGCAGTCCTTTCTTTTGTGTCCTGCTTGTCAATTTGGGACAGCATACTGTCAGCAGTCAAGGCAAGGGCATTTTCTTGCCCAGTGGCTTGCTTTTGTCACAAAGAAAGTAAACTCCATATGGAGTTTCTTCGATACCCATCATCTGAAGGAGATTGGTGCTGCCAGGAGCAGACATGTCTCATTGTCATTAAAAAAAAAAAGAATCTACGTTACTAAAACATCTTAAATGCCATATTCTATAGATCTCTGAAGTTTTGAAGATGATCTGTTTATCTAAAATATATCTGTTTGACCTTGAAAACATACCTAACCTGACAAGTTCCATTGAAATGGGTGACTAACAACTAACCTGCATTTCTTTCTATCCTAATTAGTTGGTAATAATAACTTTCAAGAACTAGCAATTTGCATTACATTGTTAAATGAACTGTGTAGGTACAATACCTTGAACAAGAGTAGAAATATATGTACAGTATATTCTAACAAAATTTATCTCAAATTTTTATCAATATACAAAATTTGTATACAATATACAAAAATCTAATCCAATGTAAAATATTTAAAACTAGTAGTTGCTTTCTAAAAATAGAGTCAATAATCTACCTTTTCATCTTATCATATCTATATTCTCTCCTTTTATCTTTTCAGGGTAGATTCAATAATCTACCCTTTATCCATCATTTCTGTATCTTTTTTGTTTGTTTGTTTTTTGTTTTTGTTTTGTTTGCTTTTTTAAACAAGAACCCCAAACTTAATTTCCTTTGTTCAGCTTTATTCCTGACCATTAACAATTAATAAATTGTACAACCCTCCTAAACAATGACAATTATCCATAACCCATTGACAGACCAAACACTACCTCTTGGGAATATGGGCATCATGTTCTTAAAATTACTTCCTGCTCTCTTGGGGTGAAGGGGATCCTGAAAAGAAAAATTTTGGGTTAATTGTCAAGTCCTGAGAGAGGTATCTATATCATTTGTTGTCCAGTCTCTGCATAATGGAAAAGTGCAGGGCTTGTCTCAAGTTCTTGCTCTAATAGTCTGTGAGACTGGATCATCTCAGCTAATCATCTCGAAATTGTCCTGAGCAGTTTGGACTCAAAGCTGATCTTTGGATGGTGTTTGTCATCTTAGTGGTATCATCATAGTCCTGATGGAATTGTGGTTGTGGGGTCTCATCATCTTTTCAAAGACTTCAAAGATCATGTGGGTCAGATTATTCCTTTTCTTGGTAATTTTTTCCGGGTAGTTCTCTCTTTTTCTTTGGATGCTTATCTGTTCAAATGTCTTTAAATTCTTCAAGATGGTTGCTTTAATTTCCCTGAATGACAAAAACAAAACCCTTCCCCAACCACAACTTTGGGGAGGTTCCCAATCTAATCTTTATCAATGTTAATTTATGGTTTCTCCTGAATTTTTTGTTCTCTCTTCTATAGCTGTTCTATCATCCAGAGCAGTAAGGGGTATTTTTGTTTGTTTGTTTGTTTGTTTGTTTGTTTGTTTTATAATAGGCATTAGGCTCTTTAATTGCTCTGGGAAAGGGTTTCTTCTATGATAGCAGGAAGGGACTAAACCAAGTTTGTTGTGGGGGCCTACAAAAGGTGCCTCAGGGAGTTTCTTGACAGCAAAGGCAAAGGATTACCTTGTCTGTCCCTTGTTGATCTACATTTGTGAGTACAATGTTTGCCTTTGCTACACCTTCTGCATAATCCAGAAGGGAGGGGTATTCTGTTGGCATTGTTCCTTGAAAAAACATTGTTTCTAGGAATGCCCTGTTTACAGTCCCTTTTTAGGTGACTTTGTTTACCACAGTTGAAACATCTGACATTACTATTTTTCTTCAAAGCTCTAGAAAACACCTCTCCTGTCCAAGTATCATCATGGTCAAGGGAGTCAATATTAATTGTATATTGGATCCATTCCTCCAAGGGTGTTGATCTTGCCTTTAATGGCCTAATTATCCTTTTGCATTGTCCATTAGCATCTTCAAAAGCCAGAGATTCAATTATTATCTGTCTAGCTTCTGAATTTGGTATCATTCTATTTACTGCTGAAGGTAGCCTTTGTAAGAAATCAGGGAAGGTTTCTTTTGGGCCCTGTATAACTTTTGTAAATGACTCAATTTTCTTTCCTACTTCTTCAGTTCTGTTCCAAGCATTGAAGGCTGCCATTTGACATAATGCTAGGGTGTGGTCATCATATAGAGATTTCCTTTCTACATTATCATAATCTCCCTCTCCAAGAAGTTGATCTTGGGAGATTTCCATACCTCTAGCCCTACTTCCTTGTTCTATAGTATTAGCCTCCTCTTTCCACCAGGTTCTGTGTTGTAACTGTGGACCACCTTCTAAGACAGCTGTAATGAAATCTCTCCAGTCTATTACAAGTTGACCATGAGTTTAGCATCAGTTTCACAAATGGGGAATGCATACCATATGACACTATAGCTTCTTTGAATCTCCTCAAATCTAACATCTGCACAGGAGTCCAGTCAGCTCTTACACAGCCTTGAACATTTGGCAGTTTCTGTAAGATTACTGGATAGATTAAGGTTGACTGTTTGAAAGCCTTATGCTGTATTTCTCTGTAACCATATAATGGAATGCTGAGATTGGTTCACCTTTAAATTCTTCTGTCTGGGTCTGAATATCTCTATGATCTGTTTCAACAAATTTTTCTAAAATTTTCATCTTGGCATTCATACTAACCAAATTTTTAAATGATAAAACAGAAATGACCAAACAAATAGTATTTATAATTGATATTACATAAATCCCATCTACATTATTTATCCTCTCATTTAATTGTTCCACTTTCAGACTGTCAATTGTATTATCAAAGAGAGACCAAATTGCCTCCATTGAAAAAATGTTTCCCATTTTTTAATGTGGACAAAAAAATTCTTTTTTAACTAATTTCTCCCTTTAAGAAATTCCAATTGTCTCACTAAATCTTTCGACAATGATGATTCAGATGTGAAGCTAACTGCTTCTGTGTAGAACAGTAGAAGCCTGAGTGGGTTTCAAGGTAGCTACCTAGTGTGGTAGCAGCCCAAAATCCTGGAGAGCCCACAACCCATCAGTAGAGAAGAAGCCAAAGAGCCGCCATCTGCACAAGGGAACGTGAGAAAGCAGCTAACTCCTATGGTTTTTTGGAGCCCAAAATAACTGATGGAGTTTGCTGCATAGAGACTACAACAAAAACTTAGCCAGTGGGTTAGGGACTCTGGCCCATGTGGGGTGGAGACTCCAGCCACTTGTAGCTCGGATCTGAACCGGGGACTTCAAGGCCACAGGCAAGAGGCATTTTTGTGAATTCATGTCCCACAAGTTGGATGCTAGATATTGTTCTAATCTTAGTTGGTCTTTTAATAAAAATCCCAGAGCCAGATATCAGAGTGAAAGTTGAGAGATCAGAGAAATAGAACAGCCAGTCACTAGTTCTTACCTCTATGAAATCCTCAGCCTAAAGAGAATGAGTTCCTGTTTCCTCATGTCTTATAAACCTTTCTCTGCCCTGCCATATTACGTCCTGGGATAAAAGGCATGTGTGCTTCCCAAGCAAAGGCATGAGATCTCAAGTACTGAGATTAATGGTGTATGCCACCACTGCCTGGCTCTGTTTCTCTGCTATACTGGCTCAATCTAATGTAGCCCAGTGTGGCCTATATTTGTGAGTCTAAAGTTTCTTATCTAATTTAACTTTTATTATAACCAAGGAAAATTATAACTGTTTAGTCTTCAACTACATCAAAGACCCCAGAGGGATATAACATTACCTAAGTAAACAGGAAGAACATTGTAACCAACTTCCAAAAATCTAGAATGACAGAGACAGCTGTCTGGACAGTCACCCCAAGTTCCTCTGCAATGTTGGGCATTCATCTTCAGCCTATAGGCTTAGAGTCTTTCTGTCACTTTTCATTGTGTCCTGTAGAATGTTGGGCAGTCTCCTCTGCAAAGCAGGAACCTGAAGGACCATCTTGCCTTGTTTTGGCAAAATTTAGTGGTCATTTTTTATGTGTCCTGCATGTCCAGTTGATACAACATTTTATCAAGCAGTCCAGGCAAGAACAGTTTCTTGCCCAAATGGCTAACTTTTGCTGTAAGGAAAGCAAACTCCATATGGAGTTTCTTCAATGCCCATCATCTTCTTTGAAGTAAATTGGTGCTGCCAGGAACAGATGTGTCTCACTTTCCAGAAAGTCTAAGTTTTTGAAATATTTTAAATGCCATGTTCTGTAGGTCTTTGAAGTGTTTGAAGATTACCTACCTAATTGAATTATACCTTTATATACCTAAAAAACTTAGCTAACATGACTATAAGTTTGATTATCATAGATGACTATTAATCTGTATTTCTTAATTATATTTTATAATTTTAAAAGAATTGCATAAACATAGTACCTTAAACAAGTGTTAAATATACATGTAGTATAACAAAATGAACTTTAATTTTTAAAATCCATAGCACTGTAAAACATTTTAAACAAGTTGTTGTTCTTTAAAAGTAGATTCAATAATCTACTATTTCATCCTATCAAACCTATAATATCCCCTTTTCTTCTTTAGAAAAAGATTGCATTTATGATGAACGCCCTTTAAATAAAAATAAATATTTATAAACAATATTTTGAGAATTTGGGCATAGGTTCTCATACTACTTCCTGCTGATTGGGGGCACTGGCAATCTTATGGGGATCCTGAGAAAATTAAGAATTATAGTTAAATCCTGGCTGTAGTGGCCTGTGAGGATAGATCGTCTCAGCCAGTTGCCCTGAGGCTAATTTTGGATGTTGGATCATGGTGTCATCAGAGACCTTCCAGGGGGTCTTGGCTGATCAAACCATATTAGCCTGGAAGCAATCCACAGGTTCTCATCTGTACAAACAAAAGCAGAACCTCTTTTCTAAAGCAACACATCCTTAGACATAAATTTTAAAGTCAAGATATCTTTAAAATACATATATTGGTTTAATTTAGCAGCCTTTACAATCAAATGTCTTTCTGCAGTTAAAAATCCCAGTGACAATAAAATCCAGACTTGGTGTGTGATTTCCATCTTTACTTGGCTTATCTTTTATATTACTGTCTCTTTAAAAACTTTATTTTTTAAAACTATCTATTTCTTTATATAATTGCCTATCCTCCTTTTCCTCTCTCTTCCAAGCCTATGTACATTTTTACATACAATGTAAATCATTAGAGGTTTATTCCATCTGATCTGTCTTACACATGTCTATAATCCTTTTCTGATCATTACAAACTGCAGCACAGCTAAGATTGAAGCAGCAGCCCTGGCTGCTGACTTTGCCCACTTCTGCTTCCCAACATGACGGAGGTACCCAGGAGAGTCACACTTACCCCGCCAACTCTGGGGTCCATGCTGCCATCAGGTAGCATGCAGCTAGCCTATAAACCTTTTTTGTCTGTATGAGTAAAAGCTAAATCCACCACACAGCATGCTTCATGGCTTGGAGATACCTCTGTATATTGTGGCAAGAATCTGCCACGCTGTAGGTCAAGCACAAAAGCACATATGACCTGCCATACTGTGTCTCATGGCTTGCCTAAGACACAACTAGGAAGCTGTTTTTAGCTCCTTTTTTTTTTTTTTTAAGTTCTCTCAGGTTTTAGGTGGAAACTCTTGCTCCACATTGGGTAGCCAATCTCCAGTCCCGCCCAGCCCCACGGTCCCACAGTCACTTATAAAATAATCATGCAGAGGCTTATATTAATTACCAATTGAATGACCTGTGACAGGCTTCTTGCTAGCTAGTTCTTGTAACTTAAACCATTTCTATTAATGTATAAGTTGCCAAGTGGCCGTGGCATTACCAGTCTGCTGGCATCTTGCTGCTCCTTTGGCGGTGTCTGGTATCACTCCAGACTCCACCTCTCTTTTTCCTGTCTCTCTCCTTGGATTTCCTGCCTGCCTCTGAGCTGCCTTGCCATAGGCCAAAGCAGCTTTATTTATTAGCCAATGGGAGCAACACATATTCACAGCATACAGAAAGATTGTCCCACAGCAAGGAGGTGGTGCTGTTTGGTGAGGCAGAGCCTTGATGAGGGAGGGATATCACTGGGGGTAGGCTTTGAGGGTTTGTAGCCTCCCCTCACTTCTCATCCTTTCTGTGTGTTTCCTGTGTGTGAATGAGAATGTGACCTTTCTCCTTCACATCCCTGCTGTCATACCTTTCCTACTCTTATGAACTCAGCACTTCTGGAACCATAAGCTAAAATAATCATTTCATTTACAGTTGCTTTGGTTGTAGTGTTTTATCATAGCAACAGAAAAGTAACCGTAAATGAGTAACACAAACATGATTTTGATTTTGGAGGTGGTGGTTCAGAACTATAAAAATACCAGTAACTGGAGCTAGAGAAATGTCTCAGTAGTTAAGAGCACTGGCTGCTCTTCCAGAGGACCTGAGTTCTAGTCTCAGAATCCGCATGGCAGTTTGCAACTGTCTGTAACTCCGGGGAGTCTAACACCCTCTTCTGGCCTACATGGGCATTGCATGCAGACAGAGCATATACATACATGCAAGCAAAAGACTCATGTGTATAAAATAAAAATAAATGAATTTTTAAAATGAAAACACACAATAATTTTACCCTGTCACAAGCCTCAATCATATACATAAAATACAACCCAGAAGTCCTGGTTGAGGAAACACCACCCTTTAGATGCCAAGCATATTTTGGCACACAAACATAGCACCAATCAGCTGCCACAGAGACATAAAGGGGCAGTGTAGCATTCAACCATTCTGAACTAAGTCCTGAAAAACACAGGTGACCATTTCTGTGGTATTATTAGGTTTATCTAAGAAAAGTCAGGCCATGTGTTCTGGTACAGTCTGATTGCAACCATGGAGACAGAAAGCCAAGCTGAATAGCCCTAGACATGACTGAACACCAAGTGTGCTGGTTACTTCAGGAAGATGTCACCTTTTTATTTTCACTGGTGCATCAAGAGTGTGGCATATGCTATCACAAACATGGAAATAGCTACTAGTCCATTCACATAAATGACTCAGTCTCAGTGTTAGACCTAACTGGGGTCACTCCAGACTGTTGATTTACTGACAGAAGAATCCAACTGTAAGTTTGGTGTAGATACATGCCGAGACTCTCTAAATTCTCAATCTTCCTAATGCTGCGACCCTTTAATACCATTCCTCATGTTGTGGCCCCCAACCATAAAATTATTTTTATTGCTACTTCATAACTGTAATTTTACTACTGTTATGAAACTTAATATAAATAGCTATGTTTTCTGATGGTCTTAGGTGACCCCTGTTCAATCCTCAAAGGAATCATGACCCACAGGTTGAGAAATGCTAGTCTAAGGTGTCACACAGCAGCAGAGCAGGGAACAGGGCTCAAAGCTGAACTTACTTGGGTGGCCGCTAAGATTAACTATACAGGTGCCTTGGCAGCCAAATGCAGGCATTTCCTAAAACTACATTTCCCACCCCCAACTGTGTAATTAATCCCTCAATGACATTTTTCAAATCTCACTTCAAAAATTCTTCTATGTATGATCTTTTTCACAAATGGAGTTTCTTCCCCCTAGAGCTGTTAATGTTATAAGTCAAAACTAGTATCCCTATATACAAATTATGTTTTCCTTTGGTATCTGATGCTATTTTATAAGAGGTCCTAAAGTCACATAAATTAAGTATGTTGCCACTTGAGGCAAGTAAAAGAAAGTGTCACATTTAATAATCATGGGTTAAATCACCTTTACAAATACACAGGAGCAGTATACTGTAAGTAGGACAGGAGTTGCTGTCATCGCTGCTCCAGTGAGTACAGGGCTCTAAGCATAGAGAGGTTTCCTGTGTTGTTCAGTGTCTCATGCTTAGTCGGTATTCAGATTCTCTACTTTAGCATTCTCCATGCAGAGGTGTGTGTATGTCTTCTATATCTTCTAAGTTTTCACACACACACACACACACACTTCCCAAGAAGAGAAACCCATCTGTCTAGAATTCCTAACTTCACCCCTCCACTTTCGCCAGAAGTGGACAGGAATATGCCATTTCCCATGAAGTCACAGAGGAACAGGAGGATGACCCCTCTCCCTGCAGCCATGGGAAGAAACGCAAGAGGAAATAACCTTCCAACCTGGAAATGCACACAGCATGAGTCATCTGTTTTAATGTAGTGTTCCAACCTGGAAATGCACACAGCATGAGTCGTCTGTTTTAATGTAACGACAGCAGGCTCTGGTATCTGCAGTCCTTGCATGGAGAAAGTGGAAAGAACAACTTCCAGCCAGAAGTCAGGAACTTGGGCTGGTGCATAGTGACTTTAAATGACTTTTCCTTTCATCAAAATCTAAATATGATTCTTCAGTCTACTCCCACAGACATGTGGCCATAAACAGAGGAACAATAGGGAGAATTGAGTAAACCATGAGAAGAGACAGCTAATGATGTCAAGACAGCCATGTGGGCAATAGGAAAACATCACATGAAGGCAAATTTCAACAAAGGCGAGTCATCTCAGGTGACAGGAATTTCTAAATCTTTTAGCAATGACTCTATTACCTCCTGAGTCTTAGGAAATAGCTAATCATATTTATCAATGCAACGTCAACAGGGGCTTAACCTTGCTTTGGTTGGCCCTTCAGCGAGCATACTTTCGCACAATGATGTCAACACACTGAGTGAGGCTTTGTTTAGAAGAACAAGCTCTTAATTCCTTACCAGTTAGAGATTGTAGAAAAGGACCCATGAGCCCAGAACAATGGGCAACTCACCTTGGCTTCATCTGTGCTCTCATTTCGTTTTTGTCTTTAGACACTCTTTCCCGAGTACATCAAGACAAGCCTAGACATCCAAAGCCCCGTTTAAAGCAAACTGAGTGCAGCCTATGGTGACACAGACTCTTCTGTTTCCAACAACTAACTGAATCGACTAGAGGACATTGCACTCTCAGGAAATGTGGAAATTAAATACAATTCTCTTTCACTTTTGAGTCATTCATATAGGAGTGGATACAACCAAGCCAGACTGGGATCAGCAAAGAAAGACATGGCAGTAACTGTTAGGCTGGAGGCTAACAGTATTCACCATGAGTAAGGTGGAGAAGGGAAAGCAGCGCGGATTCACTACCAAGAACACCTTTAGTTAGTATTCAGGGCAATGAGGAGTTCAATTAAACTTCTAACTTTTTAAAAAATCATATTTGGGAAAGGAAGGCAATTTTAATTATATGACTAAGTGTACTCATTAGTTAGCTCATATTTCCCAAAATAAATAAGTATTCAGCAAAAATGCTTAATTCTGTTGATTGATTAACATGTTAGAAGTATTGATCATAAAAAGTCAATTCCTAAAAATACAATACCTAAAACTTCTCATGACAGCAGTATCACCATGGATAGGAATGGTGTGTTTTTTATGCTTAGTTAGCTTTGTGTTACAGTAACAAAATGCTTAGGATAGTTCACTTATTAAAATCAACAAGGTTTACTTAGCTCATTTGGGACCCACATTAGCACCTTTGCTTGGGCAATGGCAGAGGTGTATGAGAAGAGAAATTTCTTATACCATAGACCAGAAAACCAAACGAGGAGAAGGAGCAGGCAAGGGTCCATAACCTCCCGCCCCCCTCACTTAGCAAAAGGCTCACAACCTCCTTAGGGTGCTCTGCCAACGGCCAGTGACTTACCTCAGGCCCCACTTCCAAAAGACTTCAATACTTCCTAATAATTGCATCCTGGGAAATAAGACTTCAACCCATGGGAACATCTGGTGCCCAGGCAACAGCAAGTTGCAAGAATGTCTCTGAAAAGAACATGTTTAATACCCCTTAGAGATAAAATAAGAATAGTTGAATTCTTTTTATTTCATAACTTTTATTTTTGTTGTCTTGAAATAAGCATTTGATGACTTGAAAGAGCACGTATATGTTAACAGGAATTTGTTTTTCTCCTTAGCAAAATTAAGAACACTACCAAAGACATCCAAGATCCATCCTGCTCTTGCAACAACACATGCACATAACGAAATCTCCACAAATAGTTGTGGGATGGATGCATGAGCCACTACATGCTTAAATTGCTTCTTTCATTAAGTTTATATTGGCATATATTAATTGTGCATAATAATAGATTTCATTATGACGTTTTATACGTGTATAATGTATTGTGATCACATTCATCCCAGTGCCCTCTTTTGTCCCCTCCCATGCCTACTGATCCCCTTCTTCCCAAGTTGTCCACTCTGCTTTCATGTCTGTCTCTAAACTGGCTTCATGAATAGTACACACACCTTTACACATTTAACACATGTGTGTGGTGAAAGGCATCCAAGCAGAGTCAGGACAAGACAGTTTAATGTAAGAAGATCACAAAGAACTGAACTTCGGTTCCCCCTTAACTAAAAGAAGACTTATCACTATATCCTCTTCATCCATCCACAGTGTTGGCTGTGTGCATATGAGCACACATACAAAGTCTAGCAGAATATTTTAGTGCACTATATAACCAACAAATTGAGATGATTTTTTAACATGTGTTTTACCTATATCATCTACTAAAGTAAGTTTAAAAACAAAAAATTAAGGCAAAGGCTAGTCAGTTGTAACCTTCATAAATGTGAAATATAGCTAAGGAAGAAAGTGATTTTTTTAGAGATCAGAAAGTGTAATTCTAAAAGAAATAATGGCTATGTAAATTCCTGCTGTAAGTATTTGGAGCCAGATTTCATGGAGTCAGCTTTGATCCTTAATTTCATATTGATTTTGGTGTAATTCAACGTATGTTTTCTTAAGCATATAATTCTTTCCTAATACTAATTAATTATAACTTCTTAGTTTTTTAGCTTCTCTGGAGATAGGATGTAGCTTAATGGTAGGATACTTGCCTCCCATGCACAAGGACCTGGGCTGCCCAGCACCACTCACACACATATACAGACAAGGTAAGTGACTTGAAAATCGTATACGAAGAGTCCATTCTCCAAATTATTGCTACATATGCATATATATATATATATATATATATATATATATATATATACACACACACACATAGAGAGAGACAGAGACAGAGAAACAGACACACAAACACACAGACACATGAACAGACAGAGAGACTCTCTGCAGTTTGAACTCATCTCGTGCTTGACTGGAAGGAGGTTTGTGAAAAACCAAAGTGTCAGCGCAGAGAGGCATTTTCAACTGCACACAGAATTCAGCGAGAAATTGGGGGTTTGGAATGAATCTGTGGCCAGCGTTTTAAAGCAGACAGTGCTGGCCGGTCACTGCCTTCCTCCCTCCACAGAGAGCAGCTGCTACTTAAAGAAGCCCCTTCAGGCCTCACAGCTGCCACAAGGGCAATTTACTGTAGTATCTCACACTTCTGTATCACCATAATGTGGAGACCTGGAGAAAAGTCTCCACTCTCAGCTAATGGACATCAGCAAACTAACAATAGCAGTAAAAGTTTAGTTTTGGGAAACACTGGTTTGGTTTCTAGCTTTATTACTAATCAGCACTTAAGCTGAGGCAAGTCAATCTCTGCACCTAGATTTCTCTCAAAATGAGGATGTTAGGGAAACAACTTCTGAATTTCCAGCTAACCTTGGAGTTCTGTTTCTACATAGTGGACTTATTTTATCATGTCATTGCTGGGAACTATAACTAACAGTGTTGGTGTTCCTAATTTTATGTCACACCTTAAAGTCCTTAATTGCTATCATTTGAAAATATTATTGATAGTGTCTCCAAGTTGGTTTTATAAGATCACTTTATAACAAGAAAGTAAATTTTAAAGCAATGTGGACAAGGGGTGGGCCCCTGGGTCATGGCAGCTGCACTCTCATGGAGGGAAGCACATAGTCCTCCATAGTGCAGATCCGAGGTGCAGCTTCCTCTCACAGCTCAAGGATCTCGCTCTATATCGACTGTCATAGCAATGGTTAAACTGGATTGTCTCATTTTTACGTGTAACCTTACCGTTTTTAACAATGCTTAGTAAAATACTCCCTCACCTTATCAAAGCACTAGAAAAACTGCTGAAGGCAAGGTGTGATGCTGTGAGGTGGCGTCCTGCCACTTCCCAGAGGCCTTAGATCACACTGTTCTTTTTAGCAAATTAAAATTATCCTGGATGGCTGGAAAACATCTGGAGAAAGCTGCCTGGCTTCCAGAGTTGCAGTTTGTTCCTGTGACTGCCTCCATGACATCTCTTAACTGCCTTCTCTGCCATCGGTTTGGGTCTTACCCCTTCTTCCGAATCATTTGATGGCCTCATCTAGTATACCTGGAGGTCCAAACCAACAACCTATTCACTGCAATCAGTTCAAGTTCCAACAGTGAGATACCAGAGCAGTGGAGCACAAGGAAGGATGGTACAGTGGTTCTCTGAACCACATCTTTGCCCAAACTTAGCTTAGACTGAAGTCTCCTTTCCTGTATATAGATCATGATGAAAACCTTGACCTAGCAAGTCCCTGGTGTCACTCAGAGCTCCCAGCTCTCTGAACCAGCTGTGTCTGGAAGGTGCTCTAGGAATACTCGTTGATGTTTAGTACCAATGGAAAAGAATCTCTTTTTCACTAGACTTACTACAGAAAACTACTGATTGTATAGAAACATGCATAGACTCAAGTACCTAGAAGTAAGGGGTCACAACGCTCTAAGAGATCAGAGCCAGTACAATGGGTAAGCAGTGCACTTACATGGGATTTACATGAAGATACTTTTTAAGGCTCTACATCTTGCTTTATAAACAAGACACATTATTAGCAAATTAGCAGTCAGTTATGTGCCATTATTGTGCTAGATGCACAGTTCATGTTCATTGTCTTTCACCCTGAAACATTTAATCAGTGTAGGAATAATTCTCCCAGTTTGGTAAGTGATCCAAAGTTGCTTAGTGGTGCTTAAGGTTGCAACCTGCTGAGAAAGCCCTAAGATGAAGTCTTAGTCTTTATTTGAAATTCTTTTCCATCCTAGTCCATCGTGGTACTGTCTGCCTTTATTGCCACATCTGTGAATCGAATCTGTGAATTGGATCTCCTTCCACTCTGAGCTATGATGATTGATGGTGGGATATGAGTGCTGGGTCAGTTAATGAATTGTCTGGATGACCTGAAACTAGCTTGAAATAAATCAGTCTGTGTGGCCATGAATAGACAGGGAGTACAGACGATGTTCTTGGCCTTCAGGCTCGTGGGAAAAAGGTAAAAGTAGCTGGGGATCTAAGACTTGCCATGTGAGTGGCCTTCCATTCATTCTAGCTTGCTAGCAAATAAGAAAATACTTTGGTATGTCTTTACCAAAAGTGTCCAGGAAGCTTTATAGTAAGAAACCACATAGTCGTATGCATGACAGAAATTGTGCTCTGTACCTTTTAACTATTCAACTGATATCATCTAGACTGTGATTCTGGAAATGACTTGGTTTCCCTAGGCAAAAAGCATGATTTATTTATCCTATATCGCATATAGGAGCAGCAAATAAATTGCAGAGGCAGACAGAGCAATTGAGCCAAAAAAACTAAACAGCAATATTTGGAGCATTTCTTGGCAACTGAATTTTGTCAAAGTTTAAACTCATGCTCTTGTACATTTTAAAGCTCTATCAGGTAAGGCAGGACCAGTGTGCCAGGTTGGTTTCTACTTTCAATCTCTGAATTCTGAAATGCAATATGAAATTCTCCTTAAATGATAGCAATCTTTCCTTTCCATTGATTCAGTAATTTTTAAAGTATACACTGTAGAAATGAGCTAAGTGGTTACTGCAGAACACATCATTGACCTCATTGATATTTTAAAGGTTACCTGGCATGCACATCATTGAAATATTAGAATTAGCACTTCCTGGAAAATTATAAATAGGTACTTTTCCTTGGTTTTGAGGCCAGCTGCTGCATTTTATACACCCAAACTGCCTTTGACTGGTTTCATGAAACTGACCTGTGAAATCATACACTGCTGTGGTTACTGTTCTTTCCAGGTAGAAACTTCCAGGGATAAGCAAGACGCTAAGGCCAGAGGAGACTGATTCAAACACACAGTAGCCAGAGGGTGAAACTTTCCAAAGACAAAACAGAAACGTAGTCACTTAACGGGACATGTGCCCTAAACCTTGCCCTTTAAAGGAGCAAGTCCATGTTGCAATGAGAGCAGCTGTTTTTGTGCAGCAGCTTGGGTCCAGACAAGAAGACATTCTTGCATTGCACTGCAGAACAAACACAGTGTCCATGCTTCCTCCTCGTCCTCTGTCAACCTACGATTGCTTCAGGGGCAATATGACTTCACATGAAGAATTGCAGAGTAACTGGCATTTGTTCACATAGAAAGCTGAGGACTGTGGAATTTTCTCTACTAGAGAACAATAAAATTATTGGTTTCAACTGAGTCATACAACACATTTGTTCTTTAATGTCCTTCATTATTTGTGGTATACCAATTTTATTAGAGTTCAGAGCTGAATAATACTGTCTCTGTTGGATGGAGAAAGGAAACCAGTAACTGACAGACATAGCCATGACAGAATTCCCTTTCTTCTCTGAAGTCAGATTACCACCTCATCTACTTGCTTTCTTAAAATTGAGAAGACTGTCAGGGTGGTGGTGACACACACCTTTAATCTGCACTCAGGAGGCAGAGCCAGGCGGATCTCTTTGAGTTCAAGGCCAGCCTGTCTACAGAGTGAGATCCAGAACAGGCAACAAAACTACACAGAGAAACCCTGTCTCGAAAAAAAAAAAAAATGAGAAGACTGGTGAGGGACCAACATTTTACTATCCCTTAAAATGCATGTAGTTCATAGTACAGAAAAAAACTAATATTGCATAAGCCTAAAAAGTATCTTTGATTCTCCATGATTTAAGAACAATATTAGTTTTTAAGACATAAAATATAATAGATGTTTGAATAGTCCATCTGATTTGTAAAAATCTTAACCAGATAGGATACAAAAATTATGTCCACTTAGAGTCAAAGGAAGCAGCAAATTCAAATGAATTTTTATGAAGATAATACCAAATTAAGAATGTGTAGAAAGAGTTTATTTAAAAAATCCTATAGTAAGGTTACTATAGTCCTGGTCTATTGTGTGAATATTTTGATAAGTGCTTCTACTTATTTCTCAAATGTCTTCTAGAATTCTGCAATGAAGCCATCAGGTCTTGGGGTCTTTCCTTGATGGAAGACTTTATTGATGTTCAATTCCACTGGGTGTTTTGAGTCCATCTAGGTTTTCTGTTTCTTCATGAGTCAGGTCTAGTAGTTTGCATGTGTACAGTTGTCCATAATCATCTCTAATGGTCCTTTGTACTCCTGAATCATCAACTGTAATGCCAAATATTCTTATCTTTCATTTTATGTGAGTCCTCTTCTCCTTAAGATCAAGAAAGAAAACAAGTACCACAGATCAATATCCCTAATGAACATGATGTGAAAATTCTCAGCAAAATACTAGTTAAACTCAACAGCACATTCAAACAATTGTTGTGAACAAGTGGATTCATCCCAGGGATGCAAGATTAATTAAGCATAAACAAATAAACAAGTATGATACATTACAGTAAAGCAAATACTAATCTTACTATCATTTGAATAGGTAAAGAAAAATGTTTAATGAAATTCAACACTCCACCATTACAAAATCTCCCAACACTTTATTTTAACATAATATACTTCAACACAATAAAGGCCATCCATAACAAACTCATAGCCATAATCATACTCAGTGAGGGCAAAAAAGACTTTTCTTCTAAGATCTTGGACAAGATGAAAATTCCCAGTTTTACTACTTTTATTCAATATAGTACTGAGAGTCCAAGAAAGTATTCAAGAGAAAGAAATAGGGACATCTATATGAGGTACCTTTCTTGCCTTATGACCAAATACCTGACAGGTTTAAGGGAAGAGGAAGTCTTAGGCTCACAGTTTAACGGAAACAGTCTGTTGTGGTGTAGAAAGATTGCAGCACACATGGTTGTGCATCTTGGTAATCAGGAAAAGAGCTAGAGCCAGAGCAGAATGAGGCTATAGTCTTCAAGGACCAGTGATATACTTCTCCCAGCAAAGTCCACCTACTAACTTCTCTACAACCTCCTAAAACATTGCCAAAGGTAGCAAGTAAGTGCTTAAACATGAGTCTATGTAGAAAGTTTACCTCTGAACCATAATGACATCTAAATTAGAAAGGATGTCAACTGTCTTTGTTTGCTAATGACATTATCTCATACACAAAAAGCCCTAAAGATACCAACAACTCAACTGATAAATTAGTTGCAACTAATAAATTACATTTAGCACACAAAATCAAAACAAAAATTGATAATATTTCTGTATGCTAATAGAGAGATGTCTGAAAAGAAATTCAAGAGAACAATCCCAATGAGAATAGCCATAATAATTATCTTGTAGTAACCAAAGAGGTGCTTTATAATGAAAATGAAAAAATATTGATGAAAGAAATTAAAAAGGATACAAATAAAAGGAAGGCTATCTCATGTTCATGAATGGAAATAATTAAGACTATTAAGATGTCCAAAGCAATCTACAGAAAAATATTAATGTCCTTGTTCACAGAATTAATAAATCAATCTCAAAACTTATGTGGAAACATCAGCCAAAGCAATCCTAAGTAAAAAGAAACAAAACAGAATATCAGACTTTATGATACACAACACTATATAATCAATATAACATGACATCAGCACAAGTGAAAACACAGACCAGCGAAACAGAAGAGAATACCCAGGGATAATGGCATGCATGTGCACCTAGCCAGCTTCTCACAGAGGACCAGGACAAACAGTGAGAAGTGAGGGCATCTTCAGTAAATGACGCTGAGGGATTGGCTAGCCACATGCCAAAGGATACTAGAGCTTTTCAAATCTCTTGACTACTACAAATACCAATTCAAAATGGATTGATTACTTAACTGTAAGATCTTGTACTATAAAGCTGCTAGAAGAAAACACAGGGAAACACATTAGAATGTTTAGGCAATGATACTTGGATTTGGTACAAAATGCTTGGGTAACAAAGACAAAAATGGACACAGGGTACTTGATCAAACAAAAGAATCTATAATAGCAAAGAGCACAATAGACAAACTATGAAAGGGGATAAAACATTTGCAAACTATATATTTAAAAGAGGACAAAATCCAGAATACATAAGGAATTAAAACAACTTAATCACATAAAAACAAAGCATCTTATTTGATAATAATGAGAAAAAGATCTGAACAGATATTTATCAAGAGAAGACATACAAATGGCCATAAAATTTCATGAAAAAATGTTCAGTATCATTAATGTACAGGAAAAAACAAATGTAAACCATCATGAGATGTTACCACATGCCAGTGAGAACAGTTATTATTAAAATAATAATAATAATAATAATAATAATAATAATAAATAAGGAATAAGAAATACTGGCAAGGGATGTGGAGGAAAGGGGACACTTGTACTTTGTCACAAGAAATATATATTATTCTGGGCATGGTGGTGCACAGCTTTAATCCCAGCACATGGGAACCAGAGGCAGGTGGATCTCTGTCAGTATGAGGGCAACCTGGTCTACTGAATGAGTTCCAGGACAGCCAGGGCTATATAGAGAGAACCTGTTTCAATTCTCACCCCCATATCACTTAAAAGAAAAACAAGAAACGTAAAATACTGTCGCTGATACAGTAAACAGTATGGGGGTTCTCATTAAAAACTGCTTGTGAAACTACCATAGGATCCAGCAATCCCACTACTGGGTGTATGTCCAAAGGCAATGAAGTCAGGGTATCAAAGAGACACCTGCCCTGTCCCCTTAATTGTACCATTGCTCTATGTAGCCAGTAGAGAGACTAAGCTTGAATGTCCTTCACAATAAAATGAATAGAAAGAGTATGGTATACCTGCACAATGGGATTCTACACAGCCAGAATCAGCATGAAGTCCTGCCATTTGAGAAAGTACAGCTATACCTTGAGAATCACCTGAAATAACTACCCAAAGATAATAATCAAAGTTGTTCAAATCAAATAATCATATTATCAGACTGATCAATATAAGAAATGTAGGTACTATTAACTTTTGCTATCATTCATTCTTAAACATGGAAAAGGCTTTTTCTACTATATAATTACATGATAATTAAATCAGGTGAGAACTAACCAGTTGAAGTGATTTGTTTCTTATTCCCAATGCATCATAGCATAGATATTTGGAAACATCCAGTTGTTTAGAAACTCAGACGTTTGTTAGGATTTTCGCATAGCTAGAAACCAAAAGCTACTCACATATTTTCCTCCATAGTCAGTAGACAATCGCAATGATACAACTGACCTCTTATGTTGTATGCAAAGTTGAAAATCAATCCAAAATGCCAGCGCATGTAGCATAAATCTTAAAAGTTCTTATTAATAAAATCAAACCTGAGCCGGTTGTTGGGGTAAATGCTGGAAGGTCAGAGAAATAGAACAAGCCACAGCTATCTCACCTCGCTGGATCCTCAGCTGGTCTTGCTTCCTCAGACTGGAAGCTCTATGTCCTCATATCTGAATGACTCTCAGCTGAACTGCTGTTAGAAGCCTGAATGATTAACCAGCCCAATGCTTCTCCAGGCCAAATGCCTACCCAGGCCAAATGCCTTGAGTTTCTTCACGCCTTATATACCTTTCTGCTTTCTACCACCACTCCCTGGGATTAAAGGCTGGCTTTCTGGGATTAAAGGTGTGTATCACCGTGTCTGGCCGTTTCCAATGTGGCCTTGAACTCACAGAGATCCAGAGGGATTTCTGTCTCTGGAATGCTAGGATTAAAGGTGTATGCTACCACTGCCTATCCTAAAAGTATCTAGTGGCTTTTCTGTTCTCTGACCCCAGATAAGTTTATTAAGGTACACAATATTTTGGGGAACACAATACCACCACAAGTGCATATAACAAATACTGCATTTAATGAGATTAGGGATACATGGTAGGGTTTTCTCTGTGCCTGGGACTCTCTGGTCCCTCTTTCTATAATGGCATTAGTCATGCTGGGGTAAGGGCATCACTCTTATGACCTTCCTTAACAGCAGTCACCTCTTTAAAGGTCTTGTCTCTAAATATCATCTGCTGAGGTGGAGGCTCAATGCAGTGTTGCCTAGCATGTATGAGACCCTAGTTTCAGTGCCCAGCATGTCATAAACCAATAAATAGATAAATGAATGGCCAAATAAATAAAGTCACTTACAAACTTCAGTGAGGGAGGGGAGAACAAACAGCCCAGTGCACACGGGAGGGAGTCAAAATCATGAATTTCGGTGATTCTGTTGAAAGAAACTCACTTTTTCTCTCATTGGTTTTCCATTTGCAATTTTGACAACATGAATGTGTAAATTAAAAACCACTTATGGTCTCAAACCGTTTCCTAACTCGTCAGTCTTTGATAAGCTCCCTTTAATATCTCTGATGACTCTTTCAAAAGCTCTGGGGAAGCAAATTAGACAAAAGTTAAATAGAGTTGTGAATTTTACTCCAGTTTGCAAGCCTAAGAAATGCTACATTTATTAACTCCCTGAACTAGACTGAATTTGACTGTAGGGAATTCATGCAGGGAATCCCTGGGGCAGCCTTACCTACTCTTCTCCAGATCCACTGTAGTCCTGAAAACCCTTTGTGGCCAGAACATCTGCAGAGACCCCTGGCTCTGGGCAGCTGCTCTCAGTCCAAACTACAGGATGGCTCCAGTGCTGGAGGCTGGGACTCAACTGGAGAATTGAGTCCACTGATAGTGAGAGATATTAATGACCAGTGATTGCTAATTCCTGTTACTTTTTTGGTGGTGGAGGAGGAGGTGGGAGTGTGTGTGTGCATGTGTGTGTGTGAGTGTGTGTGTGTGTGTGTGTGTCCCTTCTTTAGGTTTTGCTGGTGTGAGATTATCTATTGTGTTTTTGTGGGTATAGTTAACTTCCTTGGGTTGGAATTTTTCTTCTAGTATCTTCTGTAGGGCTGGACTTATAAATTTGACTTTGTCACAAAATATCTTGTTTTCTCCATCTATGGTGACTGAAAGTTTTGCTGGGTATAGTAGTCTAAGCTGGCATCTGTGCTCTCTTAGAGTCTGCAAGACAGCTGTCCAGGTCCTTCTGGCTTTTATGGTCTCTGTTGAGAAGTCGGATGTGATTCTAATATGTCTGCCTTTATATATTACTTGGCTTTTCTCCCTTGAAGCTTTTTATATTTTTTTCTTTGTCCTGTATGTTTAGTGTTTTTATTATTGCGTAGCAGGGGATTTGCTTTTCTGTTACAATCTATTTGGTGTTCTGTAAGCAGTTGTATCTTTTTAGGCATGTCCTTCTTTAAGTTAGGAAAATTTTCTTCTATGATTTTGTTAAATATATTTTCTAAGATTTGAGCTAGGATTCTTCTCCTTCCTCTACTCCTGTTATTCTTAAGTTTGGTGTTTTTATAGTGTCCAGATCTCCTGGATATTTTATGTTAGGAGATTTTTAGCTTTAACATTTTCTTTAACTGGTGAATCTATTTCTTCTATTGTATCTTCAACACCTGAGATTCTTTCTTCTATCTCTTGAATTCTGTTGATGATGATTGTGTCTGTAGTTCCTGTTGGCCTACCCAGATTTGCCATTTCCTCTAGCCTATCCAGAACTTCCTCACTTTGTGTTTTCTTTACTGCTTCTGTTTTTATTTTCAAGTCTTGAATAGTTTCCTTCACACACTTTTGCTTTCTGTTTTTGTTTGTTTTTCTTGGCTTTCTTGGCATTCTTTTAGGGATTTATTGATTTCCTCCAATTCTTTGGTTGTTCTTTCCTTAATTTCTTTAAGGGAGTTTTTCATTTCCTCTTTAAGGACCCCTAACGTTGTTTTAAAGGTCATTTTCTTGTGCTTTGGCTGCCTTGGAATATTCAAGTCTTGCTATTGTAGGGTAGCTGGGGTCTGGTGGTGCCATTTTGCTCTGGCTATTGTTGGTTGTGTTCTTACATTGGCATTTAGGCATCTGGTGTGGAGGTGGTTATAGGTCTAGGTTCTGATTTCTGGTTTTGTCTTTGTTGAATGGGTGTTTTGTTCCTTGGTTTCTGTTTCATTTTGGGTCTTTTAGTCTTTGTGGCCTGGATTTCTAGTAGACAGGGTGGGCTCTGGTCTAGTAGGGAGTCTCTGCCCAAGTTGGGAGCTGGCCTTCTGGAGCTTAGCTTGGCCTTTTTGCAGCAGGGGGGTCTTCTGACTGGTATGGCCTGGATTTTTTTGTTTGTTTGTTTGTTTGTTTGTTTGTTTTGGTTTTGGGGTTTTTTTTTGACTGCTGTGGTCTGTAGCTGTTCCTTCAATGGTACCTGAGCTGTTGACATCCGCTCCTTTGATTGCCTTGGACTGCACCAAAGTAATAGAATTCTGCCTGAGTTCGGGGCACAGCCCAGTAGTGGTATTAGTGTTGAAATGAGAGGGAGAGGGCCACAGGATGTATGCTGGGTGGGGATCAGGATCTAGGGAGTGGGACAGTTAGGCTGGGAGGCAGGTCATTTACCTGTTCTTCCAACTGGTGGGAACTGTACCTGAGCCGATGAAGTCTTCCAGAGATGGGGGGAAGGACTGGCCATGGGGAGGATGATGAGGTTAGAGGACTTGGGTGTTGGAATGGGTCATAGAGGAACAGAATCAAATGGGTAGGGTAGTCCAGCTAGCAAGCAGGTCACCCACCCACTCATCAGACTGGTATGGACTGCACCCAAGCGTTGGAATTCCACTGGAGTTGGGGGTAGGACCCAGAAATAGTCTTGGTGCTGAGATGGGAGAAGGAAGGCCTCTATCAGCCTTCTCTTTTGGGGGGATGGGGAGGAAACGGTTTATTTGAATTATTATTATTGTTGTTGTTGTTGTTTTGATTTTTTTAAGACAAGGTTTTTCTGTGTACCCCTGGCTGTCTTAGGACTCCCTTTATAGACCTGGCTGGCCTTGATTTTAGAGAGCCACCTGACTACCTCCTGAGTGCTGGGACTAAAGGTGTGTTTCACCTTTATTTGACTTATACTTCCAATTTACAATTTATCCTTGAGGGAACTCAGTGTAAGAACCTGGAGGCAGGAACTATGGGAGAACACTACTCATTCTCTGGCTCAATTTCTGGCTTTATACACCCAGTGACCACCTGTACAGGGCTGGTGTTAACCACAGTGACCTGGGCTATCCAATATTAATTGATTATCAAGACAATCCCAGACAGACATGCCTACAGACCAGTCTGATTGAGGCATTTCCTCATTAGCAACTTCCTTTACTCTCAGGTGACTCTAGGCTGTGTGAAGTTGACAATTAGCTAGCCAGGACATTTGGTCATATCTACCAAGAGGCAGCTGTTCAGATCAAATCAGGTCATTATAAAGTTCAACAAAAACAAAAAATAACAGGAATTAACAATCACTGGTCATTAACATCCCTTAATATAAATGGACTCAAATAATCTATAAAAAGACACAGGCTAACAGAATGGATACAAAAATAGGATCCATCCTTCTACTGCATACAAGAAACACACCTCAACTTCAAAGATAAACATTACCACTGAATATAGGGTTAGAAAGAGATTTTCCAAGCCAATGGACGTAAAATGCAAACTGGTACAGCTATTCTAATATAACAAAATAGACTTTAAACTAAAATTAATCAAAAGAGATAGAGAAGGACATTTTTCATATTCATCAAAGGAAAAATCCACCAAGATGATGTCTCCATTCTGAACATCTGTGCCCCAATGAAAGGGCATCCATGTTTGTTAAAAAAAAATTACTAAAGCTTAAATCTCATATTAAACCCTACGCACTAATAGTGGGAAATTTCAACACCCCACTTTCACCAATGTACTCGTCTTCTAGACAGAGACTAAAGAGAGAAACAATGGAACTAACAGATGTTATGACTCAAATGAACCTAACAGATATCTACAGAATATTTCAACCAAACACAAAAGATTATACCTTCTTTTCAACACCTCATTGAACATTCTCCAAAATAGACCACATACTCAGTCACAAAAAAGTCTCAACAGATACAAAAAAAAAGGGGGATAACCCCCTGTATCTTATCAGATCACCATAGATTAAAGATGGATTTCAACAAAACCAGAAACTACAGAAAGCTTACAAACTCATGGCGACTGAATTACCACTGGTTCAAGGAAGAAAGAAAGAAAGAAATTAAAGACTTCCTAGAATTCAATGAAAATGAATGCACACATACCCAAACTTACAGGACAAATAGTGCTAAGAGGAAAGTTCATAGCTCAAAGTGCCTACGTAAAGAATTTGGAGAAATCTCATCCCAGCACACCTGAAAGCTCTAGACCAAAAGGAGCAAACACACCCAAGAGGAGTAGACAGCAGGAAATAATCAAACTAAAGGCTGAAATCAATAAAATAGAAACAAAAAGAACAATATAAAGAATCAATGAAACAAAGAGTTGGTTCTTTGAGAAAATCAAGACGATAGACAAACCCTTATCCAAACTAAATAAAAGTCAGAGAGAGAATATCCAAATAATAAAATCAGAAACAAAAATGGGGACATAACAACAGATGCTGAGGAAATCCAAAGAATCATTAGGTCATACTTCAAAAAACCGTACTCCACAAAATTGGAAAATCTAAAAGAACTGGACATATTTCTTGATAGAAACCACATACCAAAGTTAAATCAAGATTAGATAAATAATTGTAAAAGACCTATGACCATTAAGGAAATAGAAGCAGTCATTAAAAGTCTCTCAACCCCCCCCCCAAAAAAAAAAGCTCAGGAGGACCAGATGGTTTCAGCACACAATTCTACAAGAATTTTGAAGAAGAGCTAATACCAATACTCCTCAAATTATTCCACAAAATAGAAACAGAAGGAACATTGCCAAATGCTTTTTATGAGGCCACAGTCACACAGGTACAAAAACCACACAAAGATTCAAAAAAGAAAGAGAATTACAAACCAATTTCCTTCATGAACATTGTTGCAAAAATACTCAATAAAATACTGGCAAACCAAATCCAAGAACATATCAAAAAGATCATCCACAATGACAAAGTAGGCTTCATTCCAGTGATGCAGGATGGTTCAACATTAATGTAGTCCACCATATAAACAAATTGAAAGGGAAAAAATACATGATCATTACATTAGATGCTGAAAAAGCCTTCAAAAATCCAATACCTCTTCATGACAAAAGTCTTGGAGAGATCAGGGATACAAGGAAAATACTTAGCATAATAAAAGCAATTTACAGCAAGCCAACAGCCAATATCAAATTAAATGGAGAGAAACTCAAAACAATTCCTGTCGCGTCCACCTCGACCAGCAAGGAAGACACAACACCGAGCTCTTCTTCTTGCAATTTATTCAGGCCTCTGAGCAATCTTCTGACTTCTGAAGGATCCCCTAGGGAAAGCCTCTCCCGGCCTTAAATAGGCTCTGGGCAGCCAACCCCAGGTCGCCACGTGGGCATTGCCCATAGGCTCCAGCATGTGTAAGCAAGCCACACATTCCGCTCGCTACAGCCTCACCTGGAGCTGTTTACCACGGGCAGTAACCAGCGCCACCTGTAAGGCGCGGCTACACGCAGCTCCCTACATATTCCCCCTTTTTGTTTTGTTTAAAATAGCAGGCCAGAGCAGAGGTCTGATCTCTGTTAAGAAAAACAGAGGACTATGTACTGGCATCCACACAGGTGTCATCCACCCAGAGAATGCTTGACCTGTCCGATACCCTTTTTCACAGAGGTGGGAACTTGGGGCATTAACCCACATGCAATCAGACGTACTCTCCTCAAGACCATCGATGCTGCTGTGGTCCTGAGTGCGGTGCGCTAGCCTCGCATCCTGCATATGAATTAAGGTAGCCAACCAGGTCTGGGGAAACTGTCCGGCCTTTATGACCGTAAAGGCTTGAATGATCATG
>CABHPP010118468.1:0-45063 GCA_902168425.1 Peromyscus attwateri
ATTAGGTTTTGGTACATACAATAAGAATGAGCTCGACAATTTGTATGGCTGAGTAGGAAATGAAAATACAGGGCCCTAGCTGGGCATGACGGTGCATGCCTTTAATCCCAGTACTCAGGAGGCCAGCCTGGTCTACAGATTGAGTTCCAGGACAGCCAGGACTACACAGAGAAACCCTAAATACAGGTGCTGTGTTCAGACTTACTGAGGTAGAGAGATTGTTGGATGTTCAGTGCAAAGAGTGAGAACCTGTCTCAAACAAAACAAGAATTTCAAGATGGTAACAGCGGAGCATTAAGAAATGGTTTCAAAGCCAGGTGGTGGTGGCACACACCTCTAATCCCAGTACTCAGGAGGCAGAGGGAGGGAGATCTCTGAGTTCAAGGCCAGCCTAGGCAACAGAGCAAGTTCCAGGACAGCCCGGGCTACGCAGAGAAACCCGGTCTCAAACGGCCTCTCCTCACAAAAAAAGGTTGAGACTTTCCTAAGCACTTTGGATCTTTGTCACTACACAGGCGGCACACCCATGAAAGTGACCCTGTGTGTAATTCAGCCTGTGAGCTCCTGCCCACTGCGCTGCTGTGAGAAAGAAGCATCTCTCTGGCCTTCCCTACCCCCACCTTCTGTCTGAAGTTAAAAGTCCAGCACAGGTGATGGAAACATCGTACGGGAAGCTAAAAATACAGCTGAGTGTGTCTAGGTCACAGCGCTTAAGGGCTCAAGGTCTTTTGCTCAGCTATGTGGTGTTGGACTCCAGCAGGGAGCATCCCCAAATGCTCACTTCCATGCTTTGAATGCCTGGGGAGTTTCAGAGCCTTATTTCACGGAAAGAATGAGGACATTCACAGTAGCCCCTTGCCTTCAGGAAGATGCTAATATCTGAGTCTATTTGCCTGTGTACACTTTGCAGTCAGGCCCTTTTCCTCTTCCTGGGAGACCTCCCTAAGCGGGTAGAGTTCTGCTCGGTCTAGCATTTAAACTATCAATTGGAACACTTTTGCTCAGAAGACTGTCATGTTGCAGATAGGCACAGCACAAGGGTGTGTGGTCCCAAACATCTAGAGATTTTACTTGCCGGGCATATCAGTGCACACTCTTAAACCCAGTACTCTAGAGGCAAAGGCAGGCAGTTCTCTGTGAGTCTGAAGCCAGTGTGTCTTAACATAGGAAGTTCCATGCTATCAAGGGCAACATAGTGAGACTTTGTCTTTAAAATAAATTCCTAAGTGCTTTGCAGTACTTCTAATCAAATGATCATATTCCACAGAACCCCTCCCCCAGGTGTTATGAAGGACCAATGAGATGCTTCAGCAGAGAAAGGCACATGCCACCAAGCTAGTGACCTGAGTTTGATCACTGGGGCTCACATAGCAGAAAGAGAACTGACTCCCGTAAATTGTCCTCTGACCTCAACACTCAAGCCTTCGAACACATGGGCACACACACACACAGAAAGACACACTACATGACTAATGTAATTTTAAATACACACACACACACACACACACACACACACACACACACACACGAAAGAGACTGGGAATATAGGTCAATTAGTGGAGTGCTTGTCTTGCACACACAAAGTTGTGGGTTCCTTACGCAGCACTGACTAAACTGGGTGTGGTACACACAACTGTAATCCCAGCACTTGGGAGTAGAGCAAGTCAGGTAGTGTAAGGCCAGCCTGGGATACAAAGTCCTGTCTCACCTGTCTCATGATGAACAAAATAATTCTGTCTCTGTCTGTCTGTCTGTCTGTCTGGATCAAGCACATGGCCTTCCACCACTGAACTACATGTACCCATTCTCAGCATTTCAAACAAACATTGGATCATTTTCTCAATTTCTTTTCTTTTTTTTTTTCATTTGTTTATTTTGTACACAATGTTCTGCCTGCAGGTGAGAAGAGAGCACCAGATCTTATTACGGATGGTTGTGAGCCACCATGCGGTTGCTGGGAATTGAACTCAGGACCTCTGGAAGAACAACCAGTGCTCTTAACCGCTGAGCCATCTCTCCAGCCTCTATTCTCTCAATTTCTATGGACTTAGACCTGGCTCAGCACCGTGTTTACAGATCCTGCCTCCCCAGGTTCCTAGTTCGGGATCTAGTGATAGGAATTCCAAGAGAGCTGGGAATTCACTGTTCTGGTGGAGTAGGGAAAAGAAAGGATCCTGTCCTGGTACAGAGCATGAACTGTGGGGACATTTGGATAAAAACAAGGGAATGGAGTCATCTTGATTTAAAGTCAGGTGGCAAGTGGCCCCTGGGTAAACAGAACGTCAGTTACCATTTCAGGTCCAAGGCCTGTGACTGGTGAAGAGTCCGCGCATGTGCTCTATGCCACACATCACAGTTCAGGACTCTCCACATTTGCTCTCCCAAGTTTTTCTGTCCTTTTGCACCACGGACCTCAGCTGTGTCCCCATCTGGGTGTGGGAGTTGGTTGCTTGTGTGCCAGAATAAACCAACTGAGGAGACAAGGGGGACTGTCTGCTGCAGCTTGAAGGGTGGAGCCATAAAGGAAAAAGACAAGAATTCATAAAAGCAGGCACACGTTCCTCTTGATTAGTGGGTCTTCCAGAAAGAAAATAAGAGCTGAGAAAAACTAAAGAGAAGGAAGAAAGATTACAGGAGCTAAAAATACTAGGAAGAAAGCTTGGCTGAGCATCAGAGGAGGACAGATGTGTTTCCAAATCGAAGCATGAGCTTGCATATGTCGAGGAGCTCAGCTCCAAACATGTGGGAAACAAGGGCTCTTTAGACTGAGCTCAGCAGAATATCATAAAAAAGGTCCATAGAGCATGACACGCAGGAGCGAAACAATGTGGACCTCCTCCTCCCTTAACCCCAAACTCTCCTACTCCTACCCAGGCACTACCCAGGCCTAACTCTACTTAGAGTCCATTAGGTCACACCAAGTGTGTTCAGGGTGGTACAGCCACGAAATGGATCTCACTGCCCAGACCAAATGATAACACCAAAGACCAAAGCCCTCATTGAGGCTTCAGGAACATGGGCCAAATAGTATTTGGAGCCTGAGTTAATGATTCTAAACGACCTTTGAGGCAAGAACCTCTGAAGAGCCTAACTACTTTCCTTTATGTATCCACAGTTGCCCCGTTCCCCTCCCATCTAACAGAGAATTTCCCAGAAATGCAGTATTCCAGAAAATTCCACAATCAGGTGACTCAAAATCTAATGACCACTCAGTGAAAATGAATCGGGAAAGGAGATGTTATGGAGCTGGGGACAGAGCTCAGTGGTCAGGCACTTCCCTAGCATGTAGGAGGCAGAGAGGGAGGGAGGGAGGGAGGGAGGGAGGGAGGGTGAGGAGAAGAGGGATGCTTTGATAACCCAAGCTGCATCAGAAAATTTTTTTAACCTTAAAGAGGTCCATTCATTGGCTTTATAAGCCAAACTGATTCATATGAAAACCTGAGATGAAGATCACACCAAATGTTGGATCATGCCATTTAATCTATGGGCAGCAGGGATTAGAGAGGGGTTGATAAGCAAATAGCTCACAATGCAACATTAATAAAAGCATTTTCTACTTTCTTTTTGGCGTTTAAAAAACACTTATTGTGTATGTGTCAGCATGTGTATGGAGGTCAGAGGACAACGATAAGCGGCCTGGAGGTCAAGCTCAGGTCACCAGGTACAGCGGCAAGCACTCTTACCTGCTGAGCCATCTCAAGAACCCTATTATCTACTTTAAAGTTCACTTTATTTATTTTTTTTTTAATTTTTTTGGTTTTTTTTTTTTTTTTTTTTTTTTTCCAGACAGGGTTTCTCTGTGTAGCTTTGCGCCTTTCCTGGAACTCACTTGGTAGCCCAGGCTGGCCTCGAACTCACAGAGATCCGCCTGGCTCTGCCTCCTGAGTGCTGGGATTAAAGGCGTGCGCCACCACCGCCCGGCAAAGTTCACTTTATTATTGTTGTTGTTGTCATGTGTGTATGTATGTGTGTGTGTGTGTGTGTGTGTGTGTGTATGTATATATGGGATGAGTGTGTTGTGTGTGCCATGGCACACATATAGAGGTCAGAGGACACTTTGTGGGGTTGGTTCTCTCCTTCCACCTTGTGGGTTCTGGCAATTGAACTCAGGTCAACAGGTTTGCACTGTCAGGCAGACAGCAAGCATCTTTATTCACCGAACCATCTTGCTGACCCTCATTATCTACTTTCTTTTTTAAAAGAATTTATTTGAAGCTGGGTGTAACGTCACATGACTTTAATCTCAGCACTTGAGAGGCAGAGGCAGGCAGATCTCTGTGAGTTTGAAGCCAGCCTGGTCCATAGAGAGAGTTCCAGGACAGCCAAGTCTACATGGTGAGACCTTGTCTCGAAAAAAAGAATTTATATTTTTATTTATGCATACATATGTTTGTGTGAATGTATTCCACGTGTGTGGTGCCCATGGAGGCCAGAGGAAAGCATTAGGTTCCATAGAGTTATAGGTGTTTGTGAGCTGCTGGGAACTGAACTCAAGTCCTCTGGAAGAGCAGGAAGTACTCCTAACTGCTGAGCTCTTACTGAGTCCTCTTGCTAGCTACTATCTATTGATACATCCCTCAGTTTAATATATATCATCTGAAGACAAAAAGTGCCATACTTCTTCCTCCAGAATCCTAGTGCAAGAATATTACATATTTGGCACCAATTTTGTGGGTAGTTGTAGCTGTGTTACTGTGCTTGTCTAAAACACCTGATTCGTCTAATAAAGAGATAAACAGCCAGTAGCAAGGCAGAAGAAAGGATAGGCGGGGCCAGCAGGCAGAGAGAATAAACAGGAGGAGAAATCTGGGAGGAGCAAGAGGAGAGATCAAGGAGGGGGAGAGGGAGAAAAGGGGTCAGCCACCCAGCTACAGAACCAGCAACGGAGTAAGAAAGAAAGAAATACAGAAATAGAGAAAGGTAAAAGCCCAGAGGCAAAAGGTAGATGGGTTAATTTAGGTTAAGAAAAGCTGGCAAGAAGCAAGCCAAGCTAAGGCCGGGCATTTATAATTAAGAATAAGCCTCTGTGTGTGATTAATCTGAGAGCTGGGTGTGTGATTAATCTGGGAGCTGGGTGGTGCCCCCCCTCCCAAAGACCAAAGACGAAAAAGTAGAAAAAAGTAACAACAGGCAGTGGTGCCAGTAACCCCTCTGCACTGCTTCTCTTCATTCTCATGGCAATCCTTTTGGAGATGCTGCCACTATCCCTGTCTCACGGAGGAGAAAATTCCTGTTCAGAGATATGCATTCGCTTGCCTTCTGAGTGGTGGATCTGGGACAGCAACTTAGGTTAGAACAATTTCTGAGTCTTGACAAAGTCTTGTGACAAGACAGGACGAGACCTGAGCCCAGGGACACTGGGTAGACAGACCAGAGAAAAGGCAGAGTCACTGTGACAACTGTGAGTAGCCCAGAGCAAGGGCTATGGAGACTTTGCCTAGGTCTACTAGCCATAGGGCTTGGGCCATTGTTTTTGAGCAACTTGTGCCTCAGTTTCTTCATTTGTAAACTAGGGGTAGTAGCAACATCCACACCCATGTGACTGTAGGTAGCATTTCACGATATGAGCTTGACTAGCAGCTGGTCTTCATTAAGGGTTTAATAAATACTAATTGTATTGATGCAGGAGAAATAGCACAAGTGAAGTTACTAAGGGTTGGGTTAAGAAGAATGAGGTGTACCTTTAGGGTGCAGTCAACTGAAAGTGAGCCATGCTGAACAAAGAGATGGAAGTGAATCAAACCTGAAGAGTACAGGGCTGGAGCAATGGCCACACACTTGAGAGCACCTGCTGTTCTAGTGAACCCAGAGTTTGGTTTCTGGCACCCACATAGTGGCTCACAGCTGCTTGTAAGGGATCTGGCATCTTCCTCTGGTTTTCTTGGCCACTTGCACACACATGCACATACACACAAATCATAAAATAAATCTTTAAAATACTATTAAAACATGAAGAGTGGGGCTGGGGATAGAGGTCAGGGATAGAGTGTTACTCTAGAATGTTTGAGGCCCAAGGTTTAAATGCCTGGCATGCCAGAGAGAGACAGAGACAGAGACAGAGAGACAGAGACACATATCCATGTGAATGATGATGTACCAGAAGGCTCACAGTGCTTCTCAGAAGCCAAGTTGTATCTCTCCATCATTCAGTGACAAAACTAATGTAGTAAATATAGTGGGCCAATGTCTAGAAGAAAGGAGGAAGTGAGGAAACCCAATTTATGATGGGGAAGGATGCTGGGCATGGTGGCAAATGCCTATAATCCCAGTACTCAGGAGGCTGAGGCAGGAGGATCATGCGTTCCAGATCACAGTCTAGATGGCATTACATAAGGAGCCTTGGGGCAGGGGAGGGGAACTGGGGAAGAAAAGGAGAACAGATGATTCTCACAATGGCTTCCTGTTCCTGTCTAGTCTCTGCCAAGCAGAGTCGAACGCAGATGGTAACTGTCTGGAGACCTACAAGCATGGTGCCATCTCTGCAGGATTCATTCACTGGAAGGATGTTTGCTTGTCTGGTTTTAGATATTTGCAAACCCTTCCCAAAGACAAACCTTTTCCAATACCCTGCTCTAAAACTGACCCACCTCTTGGGAGGTGAAGCCAGAGTTGGCTGCTGAATAGGCCTCATTGTCTTCCCAAGTGTCTGTGGGTCCAGATGCCATGGGCCTGGGGGTGGCTCTACCACAGGGCAGTCTGTGTTGCGGTCTGCCTGCCAGCTTTGATTCTCTCCAGGGACAACAGTTGAAATTTCAAACAGGCAACACATGGCGATTCCAGGAGTCCCTGCCAGACTCATACTTTGTTTTTCCATCCTTTCACTCTCCTCCCACTCTGCGAGGAGCCTTCTTTGGCATTTTGTGTATGAAAAAAATCAAAACCAGCAACAGGACCAGCACCTGAGAAGGAGCGAGGCATTGCCCAAGAGTTCCCAGGAAGAGGCGGTCTTTGTTCCCATTTCCAGGCCTTTATAGTGCTAACAGCTCTAATTACTGCATCTGCCATGGGATGTAAAATAAAACCACATTCCAGAAACCATGTCATCTCCTTGGGTGAGAGACATAGGGGAGAGGTGCTCAGGGGCTGCAGGAGTGTGTTCTTTCTTGCTGGTCCCGAACCTTGGCAGCTATTTTGATAATTTGAAGTACCCTCTTTTATGTGCATGGAGAAAGGCACTTTTGCGCACATAAGGATGGATCCTGACATCTGTACCCATATAATATGGTCTGCATGCTGGTGCTATTTTATGCAAAGCATGCTTCCTAAGAACATTGGGGTTTTTCTCCCAAGCCTTTCAGGGAAAATGAAAACTCCAGAAGTTTCTGAGCTTCTTTTAACATTATTTGATTCATAAAATCTGATGATGTAATACTTGGCTTCCCTCACCTCACAAACCCAAGTGACATCACAAAAACTGGAGTGAATGGCTCAAAACTGCCCAAATGCCAGCCAGAATCTAAACTGCCAGTGATTTGTCCCAGATAAGAGACAAGTGGCTAGACTAGAAATATGAAAACAAACAACACATAAATAGCATAAAACAGGATGGAGGTGGGAGGATACACATTTCTTCCCCTTAGGGTGGTGAAAATAAAATTTAAGGTGACTGAAATATGGCAAGGTAATTTTATTTTTAAAAAAGATTTATTATGTGTATGTGTGAGCCTAATATGTATACCACATATGTGCAGGAGCTCAAGGAGGTCAGTTCCCCTGGAACTGGAGGCCGTGAGCCTCCATGTGGGTGCTGGGCAACCTGGTCCTCTGCAAGAGCAGCCAGCTCTTAGCTGCTGAGCTCTCTATTCCCTGAATAGGTGACATTTCTTAAAAAGCCAGGTCTCTTTGTGTGATTTTAAGTCTATCCAAGTTGTTCCCTTGTTCTTAGCCAGTCCTAGGGAGTATGTTTTGGTTTTTATGGACTGGAATGTATTTCCCTATTGAGTGGCTTACCAGGCTCTTGCTATCAGGTTAGAAGGTGTATTCACGATCCAGCAGGACTTCCCTGCTGTCACGTGTGTTCGAATGTGCATGAGTTGTGACTACAACTCATGCAGAAGTCTTGCAAGCTTCTCCCACTCCTTTCCTGCTTGCCATGGATTCATTATCTTTCCAGTAGGCAATCTGTCTTATGTTCTTACTGAGCTCTTCCTGACTCCAGCTTCTCGCCCCAGCATGCTGTTCTTTAAGAACCAAAATATTGTGACCTTTTAAAATTCACATCTTTCCCTTACTTGGTATGGAGAGTCTAGACGAGCAGGAGGCACAAATCCCAGCAAGATTTCTAAGACCTGGGGTAAAGGAACAGCAAGTGAAATAACTCCTTGAACAGCTAGTCTCTAACATACTTTCTAGTTTCTGCATGGAAACTGCTCTGTAACAACAAAAAAATCACGTCCTCTTTCTATCTGTAGCACTCAATCAATGTGAGACAAGATCCCAGTGTCCCTACCTATGGACTCTGACAATTCATTTTATTGAACACCAAGCTTCGGGACTGCTATGTGGTCTCACCAACATCTGTGCAGTCAGAATGGGTGCAAAGCAGAACAGCAAGGCCCCAGCACCAGGTGCCACCTCTTGTTGGGAAGTGGCAAAGAGCCATATATTACCTATTTGTTCTCTCTGGTCAAAGTTGTGCTCAGATGGCAACTGAAGGGTAAATGTAGTAGAATGTTATTTTAAGCTGTGTTATTTTGTTTATGTTGCATTTGTTTAACTCTGTGAAGCTATGTTACTGTGTCTGTTTAAAACACCTGATGGTCTATAAAGAACTGAATGGCCAATAGTAAGGTGGGAGAAAGGATAGGTGGGGTTGGCAGGCAGAGAATATATATATAGAAGAAAACTGGAAGGAGACAGAAAAGAGGAGCCAGAGAAGGAGGAGGACTCCAGGGGCTAGCCACCCAGCTACACAGAAAGCCACAGAGTAAGAAACAAAGAAAGGTATACAGGAATAGAAAAGGAAAAACCCAGAGACAAAAGGTAGTCAGGCTAAGTTAAGGAAAGCTGGCAAGAAACTAAGCCAAGCTAAGGCCTGTAGCTGAAGTTTTCCTGTGTCCCACCTGGCCTGCTGTCAGGAAAATCTCTCTCACCCGCCAGTCCTGCAGCTGCTTGGACTCAAGTAAACACACAGAGGCTTATATTAATTAAAACTGCTTGGCCATTAGCTCAGGCTAACTACTGACTAGCTCTTTTTGGTCTTTCAGTGGGTTTTGGGCTTGGGATAATTTTCATTGTTTAGGATGATTGGTTACAAGTTGTTGTTAATGGTCAGGAAAAGAGCTAAACAAAGATTAGATTTAAGGTTCTTATTTGAAAAGAAAAAAAAAACAGATATAGATAAGAGGTAGATTATTGAACCTACTCTGAAAAAAAAAAAGATATAGAAATGATAGAATAGGCCGGGCGTTGGTGGTGCACGCCTTTAATCCCAGCACTCGGGAGGCAGAGGCAGGCGGATCTCTGTGAGTTCGAGGCCAGCCTGGGCTACCAAGTGAGCTCCAGGAAAGGCACAAAGCTACACAGAGAAACCCTGTCTCAAAAAACAAAACAAAACAAAACAAAAAAAAGAAATGACAGAATAAAGGGTAGATTATTGAATCTACTCTGAAAAGAGCTGGATGGTGGTGGCACATGCCTTTAATCCCAGCACTTGGGAGATGCTAGCCCGCCGTCCAGGGAGCAGCATGTAATGGCACACAGGTAAAGCCATGGAACGCGTGGTGACATATAGATTAACAAGAATGGGCTGAGTTTAAGTGTAAGAGCTAGTCAGTAGTGAGCCTGAGCTAATGGCCAAGCAGTTTTAATTAATATAAGCCTCTGTGTGTTTACTTGGGTCTGAGCGGCTGAGGACTGGGCGGGACACAGGAAAGCTTCAGCTACAAAGGCTGGGCATTCATAGATAAGAATAAGCCCCCATGTGTGATTTACTTGGGAGCTGGGTGGTGCCCCCCCCAAAAAAAAGAGAGCCAAAACCCAAAATACAACAGGTAAATGCCACAGCGTGCCTTCCAAGCTCAGAGAAGCAAAATCCTTAAAGGGACTGAAGCCCAGAGATAGTATGTTACCTCTAAAAGTTTGTGTTTACAGAAAAAGAAGGACCAGACACAAATAAAGACAAGTAGCCCAGGTGATCCAGCCTCACAGAATGCCTCTCTTGCAGTTTCCTCAAAATTCTGCATCCAGAACAACTTCAAAGCTTCCAGCTGAGATGGTCCAGCCTCACAGACTATCCAGCCAGGACTTCAAATAAGCTCTACACTCTCCCATAACACAAACACTAAACAAAAAATAATACTACAGTTAGCTCTCCCAGGACTTGACCATTATCTGAACTTTCTTAGGGTCCCCTAAAGATGCTCTTGTCCCCAGATAGCAGGAAGCAGTCTAGAGAACCCAACACCCACATTCCCAAGAGGTGGGGTGGGTGATTTTGGTCATTTGATGGGTTATAGATGTTTGTGGTCATTTAGGGGTGGTGGTGGTTACAAGCTGTTATTAGTAATGGTCAGGAAAAAAAGCTGGACAAAGGAGATTAGATTCAAATATATCTTTCTGAAGGGAAAAAGGGGGTATATAACATAAAAATGACAGGATAAAAGGGTAGATTATTGCATTTATTTTCAAACTACAAAAACTAGTCTCAAATATTTTACATTGGTGTGGATTTTTTAAATTGATAACAAATTTAAGGTTATTTTTGTTTTATTGTATATGTTTCTACTCTTGTTTAAGGCATTGTACCTATACAATTCATTTAACAATGTAAATTTCTAGTCCTTGAAAGCTATTATTAAAAACTATTTAGGATAATTAAGAAATACAGGTTAGTAGTCACCTAACTAACATTCAAACTTATAGTCATGTTAGGTGTGTTTTCAAGGTCAAACAGAGATATATTTTAAACAGATGGTCTTCAAATATTTCAAAGACCTACAGAATATGGCATTTAAAATGTTTTAATAACACAAGGCTTTTCATGACAGTGAGATGTCTCCTCTTGGCAGCAACAATTTACTTCAAAAAAAGGCTGATGGACACTGAAGAACCTCCATATGGAGTTTGCTTTTATTTGTGGCAAAGTTAGTGACTGGGCAAAGAAACTGTCCTTGTCTTGACTGGACAAGCAGGACACAAAAGAAAGTAATTGCTGAACTTCGCCAAGACAAGGCAGGACAGTCCTTTAAAATTCCTGTTTCACAAAAAAATAGTCTATCAGATATTCTAGGCCTATAGGCCAAAGATGAATGCCCCAATGTTGCAAAGGAATCTTGGGTGACTATCCAGGCAGCCAGAAGTCTCTGTTGTTTCTTAGTTTTGGAAGTTGCTTGCTCTGTACTTCCTGTTTAATCAAGTAATATTATATCCTTCTTGGGTCTTTGATGGGATTAAAGACTAGATAGTTATAGTTTTCCTTTTTACCAAATTCAAAAAATAAATTTACAAAAGGTATAAAATATATAAGGTTGAGTGATATAAAAGATTAAGTTATTTATCTAAAAAAATGTTTTAAGGTCTAAAAAGATAGCTTTGGGGTTGGTAATACAAGTTAGGATAGAAAGTAAATTAGTTAGAAAAGTAGAAAACTTTTAACTCACCAAGATAGAATAGATAATAAAATATTTTCTCAGGGTTGGAGATTTAGCTCAGTGGTAGAGTGCTTGCCTAGCAAGCACAAGGCCCTGGGTTCGATCCTCAGCTCTGGGGGGGAAAAAAAACAAAACATCTAAAATATTTTCTCTAAATTTGCCAAATAGATAGGCTGGACATTGTAAATGTAATTCTTACCTGATACTTGTTCTTATTACATATAGTTTTACTGGGTTAGAGTTAAACCCTTTCCTTTTTATTTAGACTAAAGTGGAAATATTGCACAATATTTGTTTGTGAAGATGTGTCTTTGCCAAGGCGCCTTCTGATTGGTTTAATAAAGAGATGAATGACCAATAGCTAGGCAGGAAGAGGCTAGGCAGGACTTCTGGGTACAGAGAGGACTCTGGGAAGGAAAAAGGCAAAGATGCAAGGAGACACAGAGAGGAAACAGGAGGTGCAAGATGGGAGAGGTAATACCATGTGATAGAACGTAGATTAATATAAATGGGTTAAGTTAAATGAGCTAGTTAGGAATAAGCCTAAGCTATAGGCCATGGTTTCATATTTAAAAAGTCCTTGTCATTATTTGGGAGTTGGCTGGCAGGACAAAAAGCTTGTTACAGGTAGAGAGACACAGACCAGGAAAGGCCAAGAGCAAGTGGCCAGTAGGTCAGCTACTGGGCATACCAGAGCACAGTGCCTGCAGGGGGTACCAGAGAGGTAACCAATGGCCAGCGGTGATGAGATGGTTGGGGGTAGGCAAAGCTAAAGCCAGAGATTTTACTATACAGATTTACATATCCAGGTGATGAAAATCCAAAAGCTGAAGTCAGGATTTGGGGTGGGAAGGTCCCCAGCATAGAGGGATGGAACATCCTCCATTTACAGATCCAGAGTTATGGGGTTTGGGGTTCATTGTGTGCTTAGTTCTGTAGGACGACTTCATACACAGACAGAAGGAAGTTAACAATGAAGGGAAAATAGAAGAGAAAGGTAGTACGTGTTCATGTATACACACCTGAGGTACCTATAGCCTGTGAAATTTCACTCAAGAGAACTGGACAGCTAGAGGCCTGACCTAATGAGTCAGTTCTGTTGCTTCATGGTGGCCAGCACAGCTCAGAGTATGTTCAAATCCTAACTCTGACAAACCTTTGTATCCTGATTTTATCATATAAACTGATAACTGGCCCTTCTCTCACAGGGTACCATGGAGATTACATGAATTAATACATGCAAAGGCCTTTTGAGCAGTTGGCAAAGAATAAATAATTAGGAGCTTGCTTAGTATGTAATAGATGTCAGCTGTGGTTATGAGCTTCTTAAGCTTTGTGGCCTTGGGCAAACCAGTTCTAATTTCCCTGCCTTTAAATCTGCCTCTGTGGACTTCACAGGGTTCTAGGGAACACACACAGTGCCATATGCAAAGATATTCAGTAACTAGACTGTGCTAGGCGAATGTTGGTTGTTGCTGACTCTGAGACATGAATCCCTGATAATTATTCTGAGCTCCCAAGTTTAAACTTCGATGTCTCTGCTTTCTTCTTGGCATTGAGTAAAGAAAGTTCAAAGGAAAAAAGTAACAGCCAAGATCTTGGGGATAGATATGCCAAACATGCAGCCGCTACCCAAGTGTTGTCCAGGGACAGTGGGATGACAGCCTGGAAGGGCCGGACATTGCTTCCTGAAACCCAAGAGGAACAGCAGTTGGAGGACATGCCAACCATCCATGGCATCCTCATCCAGGGTTACCAGACTCTGTACCATGCTGTGGTGGAGCCCATGCTGTGAGATCCTTCTGAAACCCCCAAGGGGAACAGACTGGAGCCAGGCAAAGCCATTAAACAAAGGCTCTGGGAAGCTTTGCACAGTCAGCTGCCCGCAGGAGTGCAGAGGAACCTGGAGCTGTGCGGAGAGTATGACTGCTGTCCCCGAGGAATGGCCCAAGCTAAGATGAAAAGTAACTGGAACTCATAGGATTGGAGTGTCCTCTGCAGCATGTCTGAAAAATAAACTGTACTCTTCATCTAGTCTCAGAGTAGTAACTACCCTTCAGGGAAAAGAGACGAAGTCCCCCAGACTTTATTACTAGTATTTGGAGACAGGATCTCTCTCTATAGACCTGGCTGTCCTAGAACTCACTATGTAGACCAGGCTGGCCTTGAACTCAGACATCCACCTGCCCCTGCCTCCCAAGCACAAGAATTAAAGTTGTAAGCCACCATGCCCAGCTGGGTTTTCTGGAGGGTGTGTGGGTGGGGATAAGAGGCAGGGCGAGGCAGGGCAAGGCAGCTATGGGGGATTGAACCTAGAGCCTTGACTGCTGACAGGTGCTCTACGACCAGGCTGCATACCCAGCACACTTTTTACTTTTTTGAGACAGGATTTCATTAAATTGCACAGGCTGGCCTTGAATGCACTCTGTAGTCCAGGCTGGCCTGGAAGTTGTGGTCACCTTGCTTTGGGGTTCTGCCACACACTGCTATGCAAGGATAAAACCCAGACTCTAGCCAATACTCTGATGACTGGAAACCCCACAACTTGGACTCTGTTAACAGAGCACAAGTCTGTGTGAGGTAGCAGGCACTAGACTTTAGCCAACCACAGCAATGACCACATGGAACACATACTTGATAAAATTGTATTTTTTTTTTTACAGTCATTTGTACAATTTGTTACAAAACCATAGAAGACTACAACTTGCTTTAAATCATTTTTGGTCTGCAAATATGTAAAATCTGTGTGCAATTATCATGTATTTACAGGGCCTTGTTAGTCATTTTCAATGATTATTTCAACAATGTCACACTCTCAACATAAGACATGGCTTAAGATAAATATATTAGTAAATAAATATTCTGAGAACATATTTCCATAAATGAAATGTGTTGCTATACATATACAGAATATACATAAGTTGTTTTCTAGCTTTAAAAACAGTTTTTCAATTGGTAATGTTGAAAAGAGCCCTTAGACCATTTTATCACAAAGCCTTTACAGCAAAGTCTTTACAAAAATCTTAAGTGCTATGGGAGAAATTAAAAAAAAAAAGTGTCTTGTTAGACCAACAATACAAAAAGTTTATGTAAGGAATAGAAAAAGGCAGATCAGTTTAAAAGATATTTTCAACCAATTCTTTTACAGACCACATTTTAAAAGCATTAGTCCTGTGTGAACTTTGAGGCCAGAAGACACTGGGGAAGGCCTGAACCACAGGACTGAAGATGGAACCCAGTAACATGAGTAACATGTGAGGGCCTGGAGGAGAGGGGAACCGTCAGCTATGGGTGCTGGGACCACAGAGACACCTCAAGGATCAGAATGCCCAAACTTACATTTTCATCCAATTCTAGAATTCTATAGTTGGTATGACTGGTTTACACCCAGAGCTGATAGCAAGCTCATACTTGCTATCACACACTTAGATGGTATAGAAGTTCCCAGGGGAAAGTGGGGTGCTCCTTGTCCGTTACTATGCAATTACCACACACTACTGATGTTCTATTCCTCCCCTCCCCCAAAGAGGGTACTTGTTACCAGTACTGGAGCCTTAGAGCTTCACAGACTCTATCTCTTTTTATTGAAAGGGTGACGTGAGACAGCTGACAGGTAATCTTGTTCTGGTCTGATGAGGCAGCACAAAGATGACTGTTTCTAAATCTTCCTTTTGTTTCTACTATCCCAAACAAGTGTCTGCCCTCCGCCTGTTACCACTCTTTCAGGGAAGAGCTGGACTTGTTCCTTTACCTTCCAGTGGCATTCAAATTCTCTATTCATTAATGTATTGTGCAAGACTACTGAGAGGTGGTTTTCTAGCCAGGGCAAAGACAAGCCTTTCTGGGGTTAGTTTCAGCCAAGGGAGAGATATGCACACGCAGACACTAAAAACAAAAAAGCAAAAGCAGAAAAACAAAACAAAAAACAAACAACAACAAAAAGCCATCTCAACAGTGAGAAGCCGCACTCTGCGGTCCATGTTAAAAGCTGTGCCCCCATTCCCACTGCACAGTAAGGCAAGCTGTTGTTCTTAGCAGCGGCAACTCCTGGCCCCAGAAATAAAGGCAACCCCGATCACATGTCAACAGCTTAGGCCCTTCTCACACCCTCACCAACAGGAGCACAGCCTGGGGAGGAGCCCTCAAAGGACAGGCCCCCAGAGTTGGGTGGAAGGACAAATTTCACCATGGCCACTTCCTAAAGGTAAATGGCTGGATCTGATGTGGGGACTTCTTTCTGTCAGATCCAGGCTAGATCTTAGGATGGGGTTTTAAAGAACAAAGCATTCTGATAGTCTCAAAATATGCAGTCTGGTCCTTGGGCTGACTTCCTGGGAGCCTGAGCAGAAGAGGGGTCACTTCTGTCTCTGGCAACCCAGGGTGGTCCCCGTTTCCCCAGGTTTCAAGGTTCTGTACTGAGCTTTCAGACCCACTAGGCCAAACTCTTTCTGATGGCAAAAGATATCTGCTAAATGAATGTATAAAAGTGACCAGAAGAGTTAGCGACACAGGGCCAACCTGATTAGTTTCCTCTAAGGAAAAGAAAACATTTTTAAGAACAAGGACTATACTGGACAAAAAGGATTACAATCCCTGAAGTAGTTTTAAATAGATTCTCTCTCCCTTTTAAAAACGAACAAAACATCTTCAAAACAACAACAACAACAACAACAACAAAACAACAACAAAACAACACAACCAAAAATGGTTTGGGCTTAAAAACCTCTCCCTTCCCCTTAAAAAAGAAGAGGCTGGAAAAAAATATACAAAAGCCTACCCTTTGGGTCTGAACTATCTGATAGTCTGTCTCGTGGAGAATCAGTACATAATAGTGCATCAGGCAGACAGGCTAGCAGACATCTGCTGGTGGGGTGAGCCACTGCAGCCACCAGGCAGTGGCCCGAAGAGCCCTGAAGCCATGTTCTGGGGATGGGAAACTTGCTAAAATGAAGCTTGGTGCACACCCCTGTGGGTCAAGCATGTGCCCCTTACAAAGGTAACCTAAGGAAGGGAGCAACAGCCGAGGGGTGTGGCTGCCCCCAGACCCATGGGCACAGGTGTGCCCCAGCATGCCTTCCTTCAAGAGGCAGTGCACTGTTGCTGGGTGAGAGGAGAGCTTGTCCCTCCAGTCCCACAGGACACCAAGGCCACAAAGCAACATTCCTCCTGGGTGTCTGCCTTGCAAATCCCATTCAGTTCACCTCTGCAATTCATGGCACAAAACCCAACACCATTTCACAGAAGACTGGAGAGCTGGCCAGTAAGGGTGAGTGTCTCTTCCCTGCCACAGTGGTCAGAGTGCAGGAGAGCGAACAGTGACAGGGCTGGTCGTCCCGGATTTTGCTGAGACAAAGGTGATGACCCAAAGGAACAGAAGAGAATGGGCACAACTGCCTCCCACAGCCTCGAGCCTAGGCAACAACGGTTTGACACCTCCCTTCCCTCCTCTTCCTTGCAGCTTCCATGGCTGCCTACAAGTGTGGGCAGGAGAGGTGTGGCTTCCCCTAAGCCCTGAAGTCTAGATTTGCCTCGAAAAAGGGGAAAAGGAGAGGCAGCTTTGCATTGTTCCTCAGAGTTTGTACCCCTATCTACTAGCTCTTGACTTCAAGTTTCTGGTCATTTCACTAAGGCAGGTGCAGCCCTGAGCTTTTCAAAGGCCTGAGGTCCCTCCGAGGAGACGACAGCATCCACACAGGATGTGGTTCATTTAATGCAGCAGTGATTTTTTTTCTTTTTCAACGAAAGTTGGTGGTTAGGGTTCTTTAAAATATATATTTAAATAACTTTTTACATTTACATATAACATCTTAGGAAGAAAAAGCAGAGAACTCAATCCCACACACCTCAGAACCCCAAGCACACATTACAAAACAGAATAAAACATTATTAAAAGAGGCAAGGACTCAAGAGATTTTTGTCTGTTGGTTTGTTAATGGGGAGGGGATGCCACAGGCGGCTCACATTTTGGGTTGAGGCGGGCTCTCTTTATTACCACTTTTGTGTTTGTCAAAACTAATATATAAAACTAATATATATGAGCTTTGAAGGAAGCCAGACTTTGAAGTCTCTGTACAGTTCCCGATTTTTACAAAAGAGTTCCTTCTGAGCTCAAGCTCCCGTACCGATGCCTGGGCCAGATCCTGGTCCTGGGAGAGAGAGGGAGAACAGCCATCAAGGTTGTGGAGAGAGCTGGCACAGCAGGCTCTGGGCAGGATGGACCAGGGAAGGTGGGGCACTTGGGAGTGACAGTTCACAATGGTGGGTGGACTATGTGATATGGGGGAGGGGCAGCAATGGCTTCTTTCCTGAGGGGCTCAAGTCTACATAGCTGTTTCTGGGGGGCAGGTCTCCCTTGTTTGGCTATAGAGAATCTTCTGGAAGCCCTGGGATGTCATGGAAGCATAACATAAAAAAAGTGAATTCCTAGTGGCACCGAAAGAGCAGGAGACCCCTCACCACACCCTTCTTCCCACCCTTCACAGATCACACAGACCTTCCCAGTGGTGGGTGCCTGGCTTGAGGTGACTTAGCAAAGAGCAGAGGGGGTCAGAGTGATACAGATGGGAAAGGAAGGCCACTTAGCTGACTGACTGAGCTCTAGAGAGGAAAAGGAACCTGACATGCTGTAGGGATGGGACAAAAGCTGGATCAAGGGAGCAGCTCCATTTAGAAGACATTTGTGTACCTTTAATCCCAGCACTTGGGAGGCAGAAGCAGGGAGATCTCTGAGTTCAAGGCCAGCCTGGACTACAGAGTGAGTTCCAGACAGCCAGAGCTACAAACCCTGTCTCGAAAACCCAAAAACCAAAACCAAACTAAAACCAAAACCAACCAACCAACCCACTCCCCACCCTCCCCAAAAAGACATCTGACATCTTATAAAGGCAATGAGTCATTACAGCATTTCTAGTGTTAGGACCGTAACTCAGGTCTCCCAAGTGGGACAGTAGGCAAGTGCATTGAGGTCTGTCAGGAGGACTTTGCTAAGAGGCACAGGGATGGACTAAGGGGACCATGGAGATGGACAATAGTTGATGAAATTGAGATTACTTTTGGGGTGTGAAGCATCTGAAGGGAAGAGATGCAGACATCATGGGTAGAGGGTTTGAAGACGGGTGGGGCTGAGAAGCAATGTTTGAAAGCCATCAAGTACAGAAGCCAAGTCACAGAAGAAGCCAAACAGAAAAGGCCTGAGAAGAGGACCCCTATACAAATACCTACTATCATCTGTTCTCACCTGACGCCTCAGCAGCCAGGGCATGGGACTCCTGAGTGTCCTGGGGGGGACTGGAGAGGCTAGCCCTGGAAGCGTCTGCCTCCTCTGGAGAGCAGCCAGGCTGCAGTGGCACCTCGGCTTGGTAGCACGGAGCCTGTTCCTCTTCCCGGGTTGTCCCCAGACTCCAGTGGAGTCGGGGGACGTCCAAGCCCAGCATCCCACCCCAGGAGCTGTGGCTGTGTATCCCTTGACAGTCTTGAGGCAAGCCCGTGTCACAGTCTACATCCTCTGGAATAATGGGGATGCGCTGGCTCAGGTCCCGGGCCCCTGCATAGCAGCTGGGTGGGGGTTCCTCGGTGAGTGTGTACTGCACACTCACTGAATAGTCTTCAGTGTAGCAGCCATTACCCCTGCCAGCACTGTGGGCCACCTGCTTCTCTTCATAGAAGCAGCAGGGCAGGCCCTCATATTTCACCCCATCTGTCCTGGGAAAATGGTCTGAGTGAAGGCCATACAGGCCCTGGGAGCTCCCTGGTTGGGGGTCTCCACTTGTAGGGTTGCAGTCCTCCAGGAGCCGGGGACCCAGGAATAAGGTGCTGCCACCAGCAGCTGCTCCTGCTCCAGGGCCCAGGGAAGAGGGCTGGGGATCAAAGCAGCAAGCACATGATGGTCCCTCTGGGCCCCCTTTCCAGGTCCTCCTGAGGTCCAGGGCGGCCCCAGGAGAAACCTCGAGCCCCACTTCTGAGGTAGAGCTGTTGGGCCCTCTGGGTTCCAGTGAGGAGTTGCTGCTGTAGTTCATCTCCAGGCTGCAGGTGGACAGCTGGTCCCCCGAGGGAGAGGCAGGGCCTAGCCATGGCTCACCCCGCCCAGCACCTTGACTGTGTGCCGCTGGGAGCTCCTCTGGTGGTGCGGAGCCCTCAAGGTGTACAGTGGGCCCCCGGCTTCGGTAGATGAAGGGGTCATAGTCACTGCTGAGGGAGCTGCGGAAGGTGGAACAGCTCCCATACACCCCTTGGTTGCTCACTTCTGTGCAGTCCACCACGGAGTCGCTGGAAGAGCAGCGGCACTGGCCAGAGCTGTTGCTGCTGCTATCACTGCCAGGACAGTCTGCCAGATAGCCACTGCACACAGAACGGTGCCCATGGTAGCAGCTGAAGCTGGAAGTGCTGCCACTCTCCACGTGGGTGGGAGGGGCCATGTGCACCACAGTGGGAAAGAGAAGGCTGCTGCCACCACTTGGTGGAAAGGCACGGGATGGGCCCCTGGGTGCAAGGCTGGGTATCGGCTGGCCCTCCTGCTCTGGATAGCTGAGACCCTGGAAGTAGTAGTGTTGGTACATGGTCTCATACTGGGAGAAGCAAGCTGCCTTGGAGAAGCTGCGGCCACTGAACTTGGGCCTACGGAAGGGATGGGCTGGTGAGTAGGCCCGGTGTTCCAGGCTGCAGCGGTGAGGGGCAAGAGTGTGGTCCAGGTGCAGGGGTGGGTAGCCACGGATGTAGGTGGGGGTCTGTGGAGAATAGAGGTTCTGCTCCCCATGCCGGTCCATGGTCAGCAGTGTGACAGGATTGCCATGGGAGTCCATACTTGTCCTGGTAGGGTAGGCTGGGATGGCATTGGTCCTATGCACACGGCCTGGGTAATGTACCGGCAGGGTCACTCTTGGCTGCCGACCACGTGTAAGGTTGCTGGTCTCCACACAAACAGCACCCGGATTTCCCTTTTGCTCTGGAAAAGGTGAAGGAAACAAGGTAATGGGCTGAGGCTGAAGCATCAAGGGAAGCTGTGTGCCAGGGAGACTCTGCTTGACCCCGCCACAGTGCAAGCTGAGCCGAGTTCAGCTGAGCTGGCAGAGGCTGACCTGTCTCTTCCCATCTCCCCAGAGTCTACTGAGAGCAAAACAAAAACAACAATCAAAGTGTCTCCCACCCTGCTCTGTAATGATGACATGGGCGCAGCAACAAACAGTGCTATTGCATAGTCACCATTCCCTGTTGGTGTCTCTGGAAACAATCTTGTAGCCTAGAACTGGGCAGTCAACACTACTGTCACCTGTTAAAGAGACAGGAGGCTCTGGCTTAGGGAGGCCAGGTCAGGATGCCGGGGTTTGTTGTTTTCTACTTTCCTTAGACATGTACCCGGCCTGGCCTCCAACTAGCTATGTAGCTAAAGATGACCTTGAACACCTGCCTCTACTTCCCAAGTGCTGGGTATCCCATGTGTAGACCAGCACACCCAGCTAGGGTCCTGTTTAATTGGAAACCCAAACTTGAGTGCAAGACGGATTTTCTTTAGAGGGGGAGTACCAGGGTGAGGGGTGTGTCAAACCTGGGACCTTGCATGCTCTAGGCAACAGTCTACTACTGAGCCGTATCACCTGCCCCTAAAAGGGATCCTTAATGCCAGGCTCTGCTTAGAACTGTGCAGCCAAGTTTCAGACCCTAAGGCCTGCACAGCTGCAGGCCCGAGGCCCATGCTGTGCTGCTTCAGCTTGCTCATGAACACGCAGCATCCAGGACTTATCTACTTTGTAGGACAGTGTCCTCGGGGCCCTAACACTTACCTATGATGTTGTGCCGACAGTGGGGGCAGGTGTGGTGCTGCAGCAGCCATGGATCCACACATTTCCTGTGGAACCGATGGGTACAGGGGATGACCCGAAGCTCCTGGAAAGGGGAGAGAGGGACACAGCATGAGGATGGACAGAAGTAAGGGTACTTCTGCCTTCAGTCTCACACATATGCCTCCTCCAGTGGACCCCATGGGGGACAGAGGAGCCCTGTGCTACGGTGTGCTGGTGCCCTCCTGCTATAATATGGATCTTAAGGATTCCTAGCTTGGCAGTACCAGGAAGGTAGGCCTAGTGGGACCTGGTTTACTCACTCCCTCTTTTTTATATCCTCCTGGGAAGCAATTTTGAAGATCTATTTATTTATTCTTATTTTTTATTTTTATGTTTTAGGTTTCTTGAGACAGGGTTTCTCTGTGTAGCCCTGGCTGTCCTGGAATTCACTTTGTAGACCAGGCTGTCCTCAAACTCATAGAGACCCACCTGCCTCTACCTCCCAAGTGCTGGCATTAAAAGCCTGCACCACCACCACCTGGTTTATTTATTTATTTTTAAGCCTGATGATAAATTTTATTAGAGATAAAGAGAAAACTTTCAGGGCAGGAAAGCAGTGTAATCTCAGCAGTTGCTCAGAAGAGAATGGAGAAGAGAAGGGAGCCATGCCATGTAAGTTTAGCTGGCATAGAGGTCAGATACATGGAGAAAGAGCAAGGAAGAAGAAAAGGAGAAGGCATATTTTTCTGAGTAATTCAGAAACACAGACAGACTTACAAAGCAGCACAGCTGCATTTTGTAAGAGACTGCCTTAATTTTTACTTTTTTTTTGGTTTTTAGAGACAGGGTTTCTCTGTGTTGTTTTGGCTGTCCTAGAACTGGCTCTGTAGACCAGGCTGGCCTTGAACTCACAGAGATCCGCCTGGCCTTAATTTTTACTTTTAATTATATGTATGCATGCTTACATGTTTGTTCTGAGTATGTGCATGTGAGTGTAGTTGCCTGAGGAGGGTGAAGAGGGTGCTAGTTTCCTGGAGCTGGAGTTGCAGGTAGCTGTGAACCACCCAACATGGGTTTTAGAAACTGAATTCAGATCCTCTCCAAAAGAAACATGTGCTCCTAACCATCACATGGTCCTATCCATCACATGTTCTTGTCATGATATGCTGCCTCCCTATAAGCCTAAAGGATTGCAGTCAAATGATCATAGGCTAAAATGTCTAAAACTATGTGCTCAAACAAACCTTTGCTCTTTATATGCTCATTACTGCAGACATTTGTTATAGGAATAGAAAGTTAAAACACTTTCTACTCTCTCCCCCAACTCCAACTAAAGGCCAGGTTCATTCCTTAAAGTAGGGCCCATAGGGAGAAGGAAACTGCCCAATCCACTTGGCCCAATCACATTCCTTAGGGTTAAAGGACAAAGAATACAAGGAAGCGGGTTCCTTTCCAGGAACTGGAAGGTACACCTAAGTCCAAAGCCTCGGGCTAGGGAGCATGGGGTTTGCAGGGAGAGTTACAAACACCCTAGGTCACCTATGTTGGTATGGAGCAGTGGTTCTCAGCCTATGGGTCGTCCCCTCCTCAACCATCCAAAAGCACAGGTGTTTTCATTAGGATTCCTAACAGTAACAAAATTACAGTTATGAAGTAGCAACGAAAATAATTTCATGGTTGGGGTCAGCATACATGAGGAACTGTATTAAAGGGTCACAGCATAAGGAAGGCTGAGAACTGCTGCAGCATCTACAGATGTTTGCTTCTAGGCATCCTTGAAGGAGGTCAAGTAGAAAGGGACACTTGCTGGGGCCACCTGGCTTCTAAGGAAAGCAGCCTATGACAGAATGTGATGGGCTTTCCAAGCATCCTCCTGACTGTTCTTGTTACTCTGCTTTTATTTTCTCACCAGTCTGACACAGTGATACTCACACTGATAACCAATGTGGTACTTCAGAATGTCTGCACTTTCTCACCTAAGTAGCCTTTGTGAGCATCTAGGATGCTGGTTGGCATCACAAGTGCAGACACAGGATGAAGCCACTTGCCAAGTTCACAAACCAAGAACCTGCCAGGGCTAGGTTGGAACCCAGGAGTCTGTACTTATAGTCTATGCAAGAGTATCATTCCAAGAGCCTGTGTGCAAACACACTTCCGCCCAACAATCTACATCAGTGGGTGCTCTCATCCAGGGGCTGTCCGAGGCCTGGACTCTCAAGCAGTTTGCTCCCTATTTTGTGTGTACCTAACCAACTAGAGACAGGCGCAAAGATAGCAAAACGCTAATGAGAGGTGGTTCTAGGTGAATGGTTTATGCTGCTCCTAGTACTTTTCTTGCAACTTCTAATAAAGAGCTACAAGTGGGGGCGGGGGGAAGGCATCAAATCTCTTGACTTTTTCCAAGTGAACACACCACATAACCACTTCTTCAAAGCAAACCAAACAACTTGTTCTTGCATCTACGTATTTTCTGTCTAACCATGCACTTTTTTGTTTGTTTGTTTTCTTTTTGGAGCCAGGACCTCAAACTCACAATTCTCCTGATTAACATCTCAAGTGCGAGAACTAGAATGACTGGCATGTGCTACCATGCCTGGAATCTACGTCCTTTTGATCAACTTCTAAAGTCATCTAGTTAGCTAGACCATCTACAGAGTACTGTGTCTTCCCAGCTCCTAGGAGAAATACTGGTAAAAGCCTGGATATTGAATCAAGGTTGTGGGGAACTCTGGTCATGGTGGTCCCCAGCACCTCTGGGAACCCGTACATCCCTTCCCCACTCAGAGGTTTTGTCACTACCTCTCCATCAATGTACTTCTCCAGACAGATGGCACAGTCAGACGTGGACCCGCTGCTAAGTGTATCCAGGGCCCCGCAGCTTCCTTCCCGGCGCCCCTTGCTCTTGGAGTTGAACTTTCTGGTTTCCATCTTCTCCAGAGCCTGCACGGCCAACCTGTTCATGGAATTCTGCATGGTAGAGCATGGTCAGTGTTGGTACACATTAACAGTGGTAGTCACACCCCGGGCCATGTCACACAGGACACTGGGACAGACAACACTAGTCTCACTCAGGCCAAACAGACTCTTGAGAAACTGCTCAAAACCCATCCTGTCACTGTATTTTCTAGACCCTTAAGAGTACTCATAGGCCAGGCGGTGGTGGTGCACACCTTTAATCCCAGCACTCGGGAGGCAGAGACAGGCGAATCTCTGTGAGTTTGAGGCCAGCCTGGTCTACAGAGTGAGTTCCAGGACAGGCTCCAAAGCTACACAGAGAAACCCTGTCTTGAAAAACAAAACAAAACAAAAGCAAGCAAACAAACAAACAAAAGAGTACTCATGACATTGGTCCAAGATTTTCCCAAGTGACCCTACCCCAAAGTCTTGCCTTCAAGGTAAAAGGTAATTCCCTGTCCTTGGTACTTCTCAACTCTGTGGGAGCTTGGTTTTCAGAAGGCCCTATGCCAAATGCTAAGGAAATGAGAGTTCACGCGAGTACTCAGCATCTGATATACAGTGTGAGTGCATAAATACCAGCCCATAATCCCTGTTCTTGCTGGTGATGGCTCCTCAGCCCTCCTGACAACTGAAACCATTTTCCTTTTGACTGTCACTCTCCAAGGTACCTTCTCTCCAAGGTGTCACACTGCCACACCTCTCGAAGTCTAGGTTCCTGCTTACCCTCCTCTCACCACCCTCTGCCTGCAGGTCTTCTACTATGGCTACCTGTTTATCAAGAGTCATCAGAAGGGCCTGGCAGGGCAAATTTCATCACAAGACCTGGGGACCTGACAGTCTGTATTTCTATCAACCTTAGATCTACCTGAGAAGCAAAGGTCTTATGCTCCAAAACAACATTTATTTGGACATTTCCCTCCAACCACTAGCTTGGAATACCTCCAATGCTGAGCCTTTGCAGGCCTGCCCTTCTCAACATGAGGGCTCAGCACTTGAAGTTTGGCATTCTCCAGGCCCCTGAGAAAGGATGGGTGCCATGGACAGCAGGTTGGCTAGACGCCTAACTTTCATCAGCAATAGGGCAATGGAGTTCATAGGTTGTTCTTAGGGGTTACCTGACTACGACGCTGCTTCAACTTGATTTTGACAAGGAGAATGAGGCAGACCAGGGAGACCACGACGAAGAAAGCCAGGAAAATCCCCATGTCAAAGTACTCGGTGGGTTGCTAGAATAGAAGACAAATGCCATGAGCCATGTTCTCTTTGGCCTGATTGTGGGCATGTGGGCTGTCAGTCCTGGTCAGGAAATGGAATGGATGAGTGAGACAGGATCCCTCTGTGTGTAGGAAGTGCCTGGGGTTCTGCTCACATGAACACAGGATGGGGTGGGGAGCTACAGTGGGGGCCTCCTAGGAGCTGAGAGCCATTTGTAAAGTTGGGTCTCCCATTAACACAGTGCCAAGTTTGGTATACCTAGAGAGAAAGGCTCCTCTGGATAAACACAAATAATCAGTTATAGACAAAGGAGTGAGTGTTGTGTTTTGAGGGAATAGTGATTACTAAGCATATAATTAATGGTTTACAACAACTCAGAAAATTGTATGGTGCTTCCACAAATATCAGCTTCCACTACAATGAATCACGTTTACCAAAGAGTTCCTTTTTCCTTTAAAATGAAGCCAGCAATTCAGTTCTGCAAACAGCCCTTATTTTCTTGGGGTGGGGTACAGGGTATGAGGCAGCATTTATCCTAAGCTGGTCTTGACCTTGCTATGTAGCTGAAGATGACTCTGAATTTCTAACCTTACTACCACCACCGTCTAAGTGCTGGGATCACAGCTGTGCCTTACAGGGGGCTTTAGGTAGTGCTTTGTGGATGCTGGACAAGTCCTCTACCAACTGAGCTACATCTGGCAGCTCTTATCCTTTCTGCACACAACACTGCCTTCTGCCACCAGAAGCTGCTACACCTCGGTCATCCACTTAGCCAATGAAAACAGCACCCTAGTGAGATGCTGTGCTACCCAGATACTTGGTGCAGGCGGAAGAATCATTCTACTGGGAACAGTTCAGTTAACTGTGAGGAGGAAAGAAAACACATATGGCCACCAGTCCCAGATTATCCAAGGTTGAGGAGAAGATGTCAGTCAAGTATCAGTGGGCAGTAATATTGCTTTAGCACAGCGAAGAGATGCCTGACTGCTACATGTCACTAACGAATGTCAGTCCTAGGCCCCAGTAATTCTTAATGTTCTTATTTGTGAGTCAGGGAGTTTTAAGTGAGCAATCTACCTGACTGGAAGAAGGAAGTGTAGGCCTTTTCTCATCTCTAGGTCAGATGGAAGGAAAGAGACCAGGAAACCAAGCGCTAACCATGTCACCCTTTATCTTTCTCAGCTTGTCTCTCAGAAGGATGGGCTGAAAAGGGGCAACACCAGGTGCAGAGACCAGAGACTTCACAGCATACAAATTTTTACAAATAAAGAAATTGAGGTGAGAATTTCTGTTTTCCTGTCCCATAGTTGAGCTCAGCCATAGGAACCTACACTACGTCAGGATTCTAGATGGAGGGCAAGAGGGCAGAAGGCAGAGCTCGCAGGAGACAAAGGCACCGGGAGGACACAGACATGTCGCCACTCACTCGAGGAGGGAGGTGCTGGATCCTTGCTCGAGCTACTTTCTGCTTGTTGACAATGTTCATCAGCTTGATGGCATCTGCACCCTTCACATACACCACTGGCCTCTTCAGAGGGTCTTCTGAGCCTTGGTTTAGCTGACAAAGAAGAGGGCACCAATTAAAAGACATGCTTACTTTAAGAAGCAAGATAGGGTTTGGAATGTGGCTCAGTAGGGGAGCACTTGTCTGGCACATGCAAGGTCTAGCTTTCATCACACACACACACACACACACACACACACACACACAAGCATGTGTGTACAAGCACGCGCTCTCATGAATGCACACACAAAAAAGAACACTAAATCTCCACTTGGAAATTCTTTAAGTCTTCAAGCATTATAGTCTTGGGATTCCCAGAAAGGGGAGGATACTTGTTTTAAGATGGGCAGAGCTGGCTGAAAGCCCAGAAGACTATTTGAAAATGTCCCTCATTCCTAACTCCTGACCTATAACCACTTTCTATATGCCTCCCTCAGGGTATGATACTCAACACAGGCATATAGTAATATACTTCAGCAGACAGGTGCAAAGAATCTGAGACAAGGGTGTCACAACAGTGCCCACTCAAGATAAGCAAAGCAAATGCCTCTCAGGCAGACAGTAGGACTGGTTTTGGTGGAGCTTTACCTGGTCGATGGCTTCTGGGTTTTCAGATACATCAAAGATAACTGCAGTGGCCCCCCGCTGAACTGCTCTCTTGGCCTGGTGGAATGAAAAAAGCAGGTTGGTACTGTCTTCTGACCCTGCCAACACTGGCCTTACAAATCAGACATGGCTTCAAATGCAGAACCTGACAGCAAACAATATCCGTGCCTCTGAGCAAGTTGTTCTACTTTCCCAAGCCTTGACATTCTCACCTGAAAAACAGAAGATACTGCCACCTACTTTGTCCTATCATCCCAAGAGCCCGGTGACTTAGAATGGGTGGAAACGAGTAACTGACTACTGTAGAAGCCGGTCTCCCCCATCGCTAGGACAGTAAAAACAAGTCTATGGGTGGGCAGCTTGCCCAGCCAGTACAGAGGTACTGGCTTTAGTATTTTCTGCTATGAACACACTGCCCCTGGAAACCAGAGTAAACGCCTTTGATTTGTCTCTTGTGGTCCTTTTTTCCTTCCTATGTCATCCAGTTAGAATAGAATGTTGACTATTTCTGAATGAATCTCAAAATGGTCACTTTTAACACGTGACACAAGCTGAAGACCTTTGGAGACACTGTTGGGGGGTTACAAGAAATAATAAGTGGGGATTTAGAGCAGTTGGCTGCCAAGCCTGGCTGCACATCAAAAACCACTTGGGAAGTTTGTAAAGCAGATTTCCTGGCTCTGACCACAGACGGTTTCAGTGGAGCTGGAGGCAGGCTCAGGAAGCTGAGTTCCGTAAGCTCTCGGGACCCGGCTGATCCCACCAGTTGGAAAACCAGAGGCAGAGGGACAAGACAAGAAGGCTCAGAAACAAATAAGTGATAGAAATTTTTTTTGATGTTGGGGTAGAGGAAAAGATGGAAGAAAAGATTCCTTTCCACCTCAGTGAACCTTCTAATTTTATCTCCAGCTAAGTGAACAACAGAGTTGAGTCTGCAGAAGAAGAAATGAGACAGACCCCCCTTGCTTTTAGGATTTGAACTAGTGTAACAGAGACAGCCACTCTACACACACACACACACACACACACACACACACACACACACACACACGGAAAACAAAACAAATTCCTATACCAGCACGTTAAAAGATGGGCAAATATCATCCAGTGCTCAGAGGTCATGTCACTGTGGGCCCAAACAGTGAATAAACCCAATAAATAAACAGAGAATAAATACAAATACCTTCCACAGGAATAATCTGTACTGACAGGTGCACAAACCCAAAGGCCATCAACAATAACGACCAATGACTTTACTGGACCACTAGAGGGCAGTGTCACCTCGTTGCTTTTTAAGCCACTCAACTGCGCTTGGGACCCAAGTCAAAAATGAGTGACACTGGGGATAAAGCATGTTCCTTGGAAGCTTAGGAAACCCAGGAACCCTGGGTACAGTGCTGTAGGATTTGTCCCTGTTCTACGGGTATCTTCCTTAAAAACAAACTGAGACCGAAAAATCAGAGAGTCAGCTGAGGCTTACACCTCAGTTTTATGACCAGTGGGCTGTTCCTCCTAAGCTTCAGTCTTTCACTTTTTCTGCTTGGTAGTGCTGGGGTCAAACCTGGGCTCTGTTCATGCTAAGCAAATGCTCTAGCACTGCATCTTAAGTCACTGCACCTTTTAGTCCAGCCTCAGAACAGGTGAGGTGGCATGACTGTTCTCTTCCATTAAGTTCCTTAGGGCAGCAGGCCTCTACTTGAGACCACAGCTCCTAGACTCCTGAGTAGGTGCTTGTGTTTCTGCCCCAGTGGTACCCTAGGCTTCCTCACAAATTCCATTCCCAGAGGAAGAAATGAAGAGGGCCTCTCTTTCTTTTATTCTGCTTTCATCCAGGGATCCAGCATATCAAACAGTACCTGTGGGGAGTGTGAGTTCAGATATGTCCTGACTGGAGTGCTTGTCTCTCCAGCTTTGATGCTGGTGCACCTGGAAAGGCTGGCAGAGGCTGCAGTGCCTGGGTAGGGAATGCCTTCCTGGAATGTGCCTCGGGGAACCACAGAGCCAGAGGGCCTCCTTGGCTTCCCAGTATTTCTTGTTTCACAAGAATATGAATGTTCATTTGTTCCAGAGGCATGACCCATTCAGGACAGATATCACAGAGCTGGGGGGTGAACCCTGGGCCTCATCCATGCCAGGTATGTACTTTACCACGGGGCTACATTATCAGTCGTACAAAAGATGCTTTAAGACATAAATGATTTTGTCAGGCATGGTGGCACACATCTTTAATCCCAGCCTCGGAAGGCAGAGGCAGGCAGATCTCTGTGAGTTCCAGGCCAGCCTGGTCTACAGAGTGAGTTTGAGGATGGCTAGTGCTATACAGAGAAACCCTGTCCCGAAAAACCAAACCAAAAACAAACAAACAAACCAAAAACATACCTTGCTTCTTTGGTGAGGAAGAGGCAGGTAGAGAATGAAGTGCTTAGCTCTGTCTCATTTACAACCCATCCTCAGACAAATCGCTAATGCATGGAATCTAAGGACAAGTCCTATGGCTGAGCAAATGCTCAATTTTCAGTGAATTACATTAAAAATTTTAGTTATTGAAGCTGGAATGCAGCACAATTCATAAAGTGCTTGTCAACCACCCATGAAGTCCTAATACTTTATAAAGGGGTCCTTAGCATGATATAAAACTTGGTATGGTATCTGTAATTCCAGCATTTGAGAGGTAGAGGCAGGAGAAATCACAAAATTCAAGGTCATCCCTGTAACATGGAGTTTAAAGGTAGTTTGGACCATGTGAGACTCTCTATTTTTGGTTTTTAGATTATACATATAAGCTGCTACTGAAATCTTGCCTGTTGAGAGGTAGGTGGCTTTAGAAAAGACTGATGGCTGGGGATGCTACTCAGTGGTAAAGTGTGCTTACTCCTGAGTTTATTTAATCCTCAAGAAAAGGCCACGAGTAACCTTCATTTACAAAAGGGGAACTTTCATTATATATTGAAAACATAAAATATTGCTTGGTTACACTTTTCCTCCTGCCCCAATGCAATTCTAAAAACTCGAGGAGCCAAGTTCTATGAACAAATTTGCCAATTTTATCTAGTCAACCTCCTACCAGATTACTGTAATCCAAACAAATCTAACTCCTAGCTAGAAGATTACCAGTCTTGTGACTAGAGTAAACTTTATTTTTATAATGTTATACCCCTAAAGCTGCTTGAAAGGATGGGAAAGACACAGCATGGTGGACATGGCAGGTGAGGGTCACTGGCAAGCTGGGTTCACAGGAATGGAAGAGCAAGAAAAGGCTGTGGCTTTCTCAGAAGATGTGTGATATCTCGGCAAAACCAAGTGGCAGCCAAAGGCCTTGCTTTGCTAACCCTTCCCATCAGTCTTCAAATCCAAAAAATTGCTTCTATCCTCACGTAGGACAACACAGGTGGAACCAAAGGGGGGGGGCAACCAGAAGCATGGTGGCAAGGAGATGTCTGTAGGTGATACAGGTGACAAAGCACGGTGGCAAGGAGATGTCTGCAGGTGATACAGGTGACAAAGCATGGTGGCAAGGAGATGTCTGCAGGTGATACAGGTGACAAAGGATAAACTCTGCGTACTTCTATTTTACAAAGCACAAGATTTGCAGCCTCAGAAGGCAGGTCCCTGCTAATCACTTATCACTTCTAAGATGATTCTATCAATGGTCAGTAAATTGAAAGAAATCTGTCTGGGACCATACTCAGGTTATGGCAAGTAGAGAAAGTGCTTCCTGGCCATTGGGGTGGTTCTTCCATAAGACCAAGTCTATAAACTCCCAATGCAGACAACATTCTGATAAGAATGGTTCTGTTACAATGGCCTTATAGGGTGTGTGTGTGTGTGTGTGTGTGTGTGTGTGTGTGTGTGTGTGTTTACATCCAGACCTGGTTTGGGGCTCAGACCTACCAATCAATTCCTGTCCTTTGGAGCCTCTGAGATACTTATTCCTTTGTTAAGCACTTGGATGTCATTTCCCTAGTGTCTAAGCTTTATTGTAGGAAAATTAAGACAAACTATAATCTCAGCAGGAAATAACCAGAAAATGACAAAAAAAAAAATCTTTGCTCTGGATCCTTGATGTGAGAGTAACCAAGGAGTTGGACTGTCAATAGCTAGTTAGAAGAAATGTCTACAGCTTCCTGTGGGAAGTTCTGACATATAGCAATTCCAGTGGCTCTATTGAATATAATTTTATTCCTTTTAAAAATTCTTAACATATACTACCAACGAGTTCTTAAAAACCCTTTCTGCCTTTGGCAGTCCTGTGATCAAACCTGGGATCAAGTCCTGGGATCAAGGCACTACATATGACTAGGCAAGCACTGAGTTATATCTCTACCCTCTAAAATATACCTTTTTAAAAAATTTATTTAAAATTTTATGTGCATTAGTGTTTTACCTGCATTCATGTCTGTGGAGGTGTTGGATCCTCTGGAACTGGAGTTATAGACAGTTGTGAGCTCATATGTACGTGCTGAGAATTGAACCCAGATCCCAATGGAAGAGCAGTCAGTGCCATCTCTCCAGCCTCATTATCATCATCATCATTATTATTATTTTTGTTTTGAGAGACAGGGTTTCTCTGTGTAGCTTTGGAGCCTGTCCTGGAACTCACTCTGTAGCCCAGGCTGGCCTTGAACTCACAGAGATCTGCCTGCCTCTGCCTCCTGAGTGCTGGGATTAAATGCATGCACCACCACCGCCCAGCTTATTATTATTTTTAATTTATTATTATTATTATTATTATTATTATTATTATTATTTTGGTTTTTTGAGAATGGGTTTCTCTGTAGCTTTGGAGCCTGTCCTGGACTAGCTCTGTAGACCAGGCTGGCCTCAAACTCACAAAGATCCGCCTATCTCTGCCTCCTGAGTGCTGGGATTAAAGGTGTGCGCCACTACCGCCTGGCTTATTATTTTTTAAAGAGGGTCTTATTCTGTAATCTAGGCTGCTCTTGAACTCACGATCCTGCTGCCTGAGCAACCTAAGTGCTGAGATTACAGGTATGTACCAAATGCCTGGCTTCTTGTAAATTTGTTCATTTTGAGACAAGGTCTTACTATGTAGCCTTAGTTGGTCTGGAACTCACCATGTAGACCAGGTTGGCTTCAAACTCATAGGGATCCTCCTGCCTCTGCATGCTGGGATTAAAGGTGTGTGCCACAACACCCAAGGTGTCATGTCCCTACATAATCCCTACTCCTTTCAGAGGCCACTACTAGGGCCTCATACATGCTAGGTAAGCAATCTATTTCTAGCTTGTTTTCTCATTTTTGATTTTGACACAGGGTATGACTAAGTTACCTATGGAGGTTTTGACTTTGTAGTCCAGTCCTCTGACTTGTCTCCCTAAGCATCTGATATTATAGACCTTTACCACCAGGCCTGGATCCTTCATGTATTTTTGGTATGTGTACTATTTCTGTTTTTTTTTTTTTTAATTTATTTATTTATTATGTATACAGTGTTCTGTCTGCATGTATGCCTGCAGGCCAGAAGAGGGCACCAGATCTCATTTCAGGTGGTTGAGAGCCACCATGTGGTTGCTGTGAATTGAACTCAGGACCTCTGGAAGAACAGCTAGTGCTCTTTACCGCTGAGCCATCTCTCCAGCCCCCTATTTCTTTTTTTTTACATTAAATGGATCTAGACTTTCATTTCCAATTTCCTTATGACAGAGAAATAGTGCAGAAGAACATGAAGATTATTAGGACATGAAGATTATTAAGAATCTTTATAGACTGTGCTCCTTAAATTCTATTCAAGCTTGTATTAATGACAAAATAGGATGACATGAATGAACAACACAGGCAGGCAGAGGTTAGCTACATTCTCTGTGGCTCCTGTCTTAGAGACACTTAGGGGTCAAAAGATAGATGTTATAGGCTGAATTTATATACTCCATGCCTAACAAAACAGATGACCCTGGGCACAGCACATACTCAAATAATTAACACAGTAGTGAGAAATGGTCTAATTCTATTTGCATTACCATTCATTAGTTTAGTTGTTCAACAGTAGTTATTAGCCAGTTACTATGTGTGGTAGGCCTTGGGAACATATGCAGCATTGGACAGCAGACATAGTGAGTGACAGGTCTTGGTTCTTATGGAGCACATCTTCTGCATGTAATGATGGTGGAACATACCATACCTCTGGGGTATCACCAGGAAGGGTTGGTGTTTAATTCTGGGGAATATAGGCCTAAGAGATGAAGAACACAAGGTTGATTATCCTGTCTCTAGAGTGGATTTTCCCAAAGTGCATGTATGAAAATGACCTATTTTCCTAGTTGGTATCCTCTGGAAGCATTGTATGTTCTAGAACTATCCGTGACAAATGTGAAGCATATTTGTGTTTGGGCTGCTCCTGACTACCCAGCATTAGAGAGCCTTCCTCAGAAATGCACATAATATCTTCCCTGCTGTGTAGCAGGCTTTGGATCAATGCTCCATGGTGGGTAGCACATTCGGGTCAAACAATTATCAACCCCTCTCTCTCATGTCTCACTCTCACTGGTGGGAGGATGACATTTTGCTCTGGTAGCCAAATTACTAAATAATGCACACATCCACAACTTAACAGAAATGGTTATTATCCATGAACAATTTAAAATAGCCAACTAACTGTGTGATAGGAACTCCAAAGAGACACAAACAAGGACCTTTTGGAAGCACCTACACGTGCTAATGTCTGAGTGAAGCACTCTTTCTTAAGAAAGGTGAGTGTGCTGTGAACTCACGTGAACATGCTCATGAGGTTCTCAGATATGCTTACATATAGCTTAACCCAACGGGGCAGAAATTACAACAGTGGTACTGGAGGCCCAAGAATTGCTTCCCATGACTTGGCACCAGCTTTCTGCTTCAGACTGGATTCCTCCAAACTTTTGCAGCTATTTCCAGAGCAGGGCAGAGCACATTATCCGAGATATCTGTGGGACATTTTGAGCAGGACGATGTGGGTGCCATGGGCCTAAGATTCATTCAGTCCTGTCGTTTAAGTTGTTTGTGGTAGTGCGTTATCAGTCACTCCAGCACTCAGGAGGCTGGGGAGATGGCACTGCAAGTATGAGGCCAGTCAGAGGTAGACAGAGTTTAAGACCAGCCCGAGACGGTAAGACATTGTCTTGAAAAATCCAAACAAATAAAATCAGTTCTTAATTTCCTACAACTTGGGCTCCCTCCTCAAGGTGGTACATGGAAACATTTAACTGCTCACACCAAGCTATACTGATTCCAGTTTCCAAACCTACCTACTATTTTTCCATCCCTACTGCTGCCACCCTATTGCCTTGTGGTCAAAACTATTTTTTTCCCTGGGGCTCTCCCTACCCAGCCAGCCTTACTCACAGCACAGAACAAGACCTTTCTCTGTCAGGGATCTGTGTTGCTCTTAGGGTAAAATCTGACCTGCCTTGCCCACAGCTTCCAAACTCAACACCCCTCTTCTTCCTAGCCTTACCAGACAGTTCTCCTACTGGTTTTCTGAGTGTCCTTCCCACTGCAGAATGGAGCATGCAGCACCCCCAGGGCTCAGTTTTACCTTATTTAACTAGCCTTCCATGGATTCCCTAAGCCTTGCTCCCAGTTCCACACTGGCGCTCCAATCTTCAAAAGCTTCCCTCACTAGAGGGCAGCCTGGGTGTTAGACTTCTTCACAATTGATTCTCAGCACCAGGAAACTGGCCAACCATGCTGCACTCACATACCATTAGTTTCCCTCAGTGGTAAACACCACTTGGGCCTTGCTGCTGCAAAACTGACTACAGCCCACTCCTGGTCTCCTGTGGATCCTCCAACTCTTTAACTGGGAAAGGTCTGTTTAGCTATGTCTTGGAACTCTGCACTCTTCAGTCTTCACACTTCCAATTTCAGGACCTGCCTTCCCAGTCACCATACCATCTTCTGTTGGACTGCTGAGGAGGTTGTTGACTTCTAAGGCAAACATCTTGTCTCTGGCCAGCTGGAAACTCAAATGCAGCTCTGCCTGTAGCTCTTAGGCCCTGGGCTTTGTAACACATTCACCTCTAGATTTCAAAGCTCTCAAAAAACATCCTGTACACTTACAGGGTATGTTCTGCCCTTCTCTCTCTGGAAGAAAGTGAACTTTCCTTAGAACTCCAATGAGGAAAAGCTAGACAGATGACTACCTTCAGATTTGTGCCCATGGCCTTCCTCTGGCCTAGAGGACTGATGGAATCTACCCTGCCACTTGCAAAAGAGAACAGGGCACTAGGCCTACTGAGACATGGAACATGGCTCTCCCATGGCTCTCTAGGAGTACTGTGTGCAGATTCCACAGCTTCACAGTTCTCATGCTCAAAGGCAGCCTGCTCTAGAGTCTTCAGACACCTAAGCACCAACGCGGGAGACTTCTGTAGCCTACAAACTTGCAGAGCAGTAGTAACAGCTTCTGGTGTTGTACAGGGTCCTGTTCCTGCTGGAGGGAGGCCACAAAGGGGAGGTGGTAGTGGTGGTGGTGGTGGTGGTGCACTGTTCATACCAATGGAGACCAACCAGTGGACCTAGGGGTTGACCATCTCTGCCACCCACGGCTTTCTCTTGGTGGCTCTTCCTAGTCCAAACAGCCACTCATTGGGTCCTTGTACACTCCTCTCTCCAGAGATCACTGAATGGATTTTAAACCTTCACTCCTCACTTTTTCCTCCTTCACTCTCCTCTAGACAGTGACCACCCAGGCACCAGGCTCTTGCATACTCTGGACAGCCCCTGTGCCCTGAAGCATGAGTCACACCAGGCAAAGGGGCTCACAAAGCCAACTCATCGAGGGCCCTGTTTTCCGACAGAAACTTTTCATTCCACAGGAAATGAGGTCACACACCAGGGCACACGGGGAACCAGTGAGAAAAACCTGGTGCCAAGAAATGGGGCTGGTGATAATGTTACAAGAAATGGGGAAACCTGACACAAGCCACCAGGAGAGATCACCTGTGCTCTGGGGATAATTTGTACTGGACACACACAGAGTTAAAAACAAAAACAAACAAAGAACAGCCCTGATTTCTCCCTAAATTACAGACAGCATCTGGTTTTACCAAATCACATTTTGAGGGCATTTTGTTAGCTTATTTCAGGCTTTGGAGCCCCTAATCCAAAAGGAGACCAACCCAGAAAGAGTACCAAAGGTAACGAAAGGCTGGAGGACTGGTGGCTAGACAGGGCTCCTTCTCAAGGGTGGGAGGTGGTGACACAGAGCTACCCGCTCCACTGACTTGGCTCCTCAGTCCAGGGCTTGGCTGCAGCCTGGCCTGACCTTCCAGGTTTCCCTGGCAAGTGATCAAAGCTCTGAAGCCACAAACACAGTTCAGAACTCAGAGGCCCTGCGGCCACACGCCCCCCCCCCCCCCCAACCTTTCTGCCAGCTCTCATCCGGCTTCTCTGAGAAAGGGCTCTCCCACCAGCTGCCCTTCTTCTTGCCATAATTAAAGTCATTAAGCCTCCAAAGGCTCCCATGGGCTTCAAGTTCTAAGTTCCCGAGAGAGGATGAAGCATTTTTAAGTCCTAGTTAAGATTATGCTGATCTATTCAGGAGACATGTAGCAGCGAGAATCCAGTGGTTAAGTTAATGGTTAAGGCTGCCTAAGTTTAAACAGTGTTATTTATTCTCAAAATATGCAGCAGCCTCCACTTAATTCCTACTAATTAAAGGAACCAACAGAAGAGGCTGAGTCTGTAGTCAAGCACGGCGCCGGTGCACAGGTTGGGAGCCTGTTCACAATCAGAAACTACTGGGTGTTAAAAGGAAATGCATTTCCTTAGATCTTAATCTCAAACACAGACTTTTAGATCAGTTCCAAGAAATACAATGGTCCTCTTTGTTTTAACACCTGACAAGGAGTACTAAAACCTTAGGAGAGCCTGTGCACACCCTCCTGTTCCATCCATCCTTCTGGGTGAAGGATATTATGGAAAAACGGCTGCAGAGCTGTCTATGCCTGTAAGAGAAACTTGTAGAGGAACTTGGAAGCTGTTACCTTGCTTTGGGAGATTCTGAAAGTCCCATTTCAGGCCAGATCTTATTAGGTCTGTAACTGGAAACTTCAAAAAGGACCACTGCTTTCTGTACATGTGGCAACTAATTAATATAAACAAAGTGTTAATTAGGTGGCAGAATCAGGCTTAACAACCTTGCCTGCAAAGTCTGAACACCTAAGCTGCCCTCTAGAGAATGAGGGCAGGCTCTTGCAGCAAGGAGCTTAGTTCTTAAGGTTGTCCCACTGAGGAGGAAATTAGGGAATTAAAAAATAAAAATAAGAATCACAGACTGGTGAGATGGCTCAGTGGGTAAGGGGACCTGTCCCCAGGTCTGAGATCTGGTTTGATCCTGGGAATATGTGTTCTGATGCTCTTGGGCTAATGCAGTCTGGGAACCCCAGCAATACTTGGGATGAGGTAAAAGAAGATACTACAATACTCTTGAATCAGGTGATAAACAGATTTAAAACCAAAACCAAAACAGAAGCATTCTGATTAACAACTTTATCAATAAGCACAATATATCCTTGCCATATATCTCCTATTGTTCAGTTCGTCATTAGAGTGTGCCCACAGTTCACCTGCCACTTGGAAGGGGCTACACACATGCAGGTAGACTCTCAGCCTTCAAGGCCAAGTTCCCTTCACCTTGCTTAGAGATGTGTGGCCACTGCAGTTTGTCCCTAGAAGGATACCTCTAGGAAGGACTGTAAGGATTGGGAACTAGCACAGGGCCATCTTAGGGGTGGATTAGGGGCATGATAAGCTGCCAACACCCCATGCCTTGTCATCAGCAATGACTCAAAGCAGGAAATGTCAAGAGGGAAAGTAAAGTATTCATTAATGCATCAGTGCTTCCAAATGGTACTGAATCTGCACAACTGCAAGGCAGGGGCAGCTGGCCTCCCACTGTATAGCTGGAAGCTCATGTGTTTGCTATATATCTTGCCTATGGTCATGAAGTAGAGGGCTGACACTTGACCTAAACCTTTTCTCCCATTCCATCTCAGAAAAGTTCTCATCTTGCCCACTTGGAAGCATGAATGCCAAACCTCCAAATACTTCATTGATAGCTTGTACAAGTGTTATACTGGCCAGGTTTAGAAGAGCAGACCTATAATCCCAACTACTTGGCAGGATGAAGGTCAGCATGGGCCCTGCCTCAACATAAAAACAAGAAATCTCAGCTTAGCAGTACAACTCTTGCCTAGCATGTATGAGACCCTTGGTTCAATCCCTTGTACTAGAGAGGTCAGATGAGTCTCATACTCCACAGCCCCACAAGGAAATTCCAGATAGTGTATTTTTTAAAGATCTACTTATTTTTATGTGTCTGAGTGTTTGCCTGCATGCATGTTAAGTGCACATGACTGCAGTGCCTATGGAGACCAGAAGAGAGCACCAGCTCCTCTAGAGCTGGAATTATAGGTGGTTGTGAGTTGCCATATAGATTCTGGGAACCAAACCTGGGTCCTCCACCAGAGAAGCTAATGCTCTTAACCCCTGAGCCATCTCTCCAGTGTTCTTCCCAGGCCCCACTTAGCTTTTAACTCTTTTGGTCTTCTTCCTCTTTAAAATTCCTGTTAGCTGGGTGTGGTGGCGCATGCTTTCAATTCCAGCACTAGGGAGGCAGAGGCAGGTGGATCTCTGTGATTCAAGGCCAGCCTGGTCTATAGAGAGAGTTTCAGAACAGCCAGGGCTACACACAGAAACTCTGTCTTGTAAAACCTAAAACAACAACAGCAACCTCCTCTTAAAAGTGTCATGCTAATCAAATATCAATATAAAGGGGGGGGGTCTTATCCCCTCTAGCTGCTTATCACACTGCTTCAAAAGTGGCCATCTTGGGGAGGTATCAAGGTAGAAACTTCCTACTTTTATAGCAGGCTAGCAGCTAGGAAGGTCTGCTTGATCAGATACAAGCTATTTCATTCAATGGTATTAATACTCATTAGCATTTGGGTCATGTAAGCTCATAAACAGGACAGTTCTCACCTTTCCTACTTATTTTTTACTTATCTAATATATTTTATTTTATTTTAGAGATGAAGTCTCTGTGTAGCCCTGGCTGTAACTTGCTATGTAGATCAGGCTGACCTAGAACTCACAGCAATCCACCTGCTTCTTCTACCTTCTGTGCTGGGGTTAAAGGCCTGCGTCACCAGGCCAGGCTCCCTTTCTACTTTGTAAAGATGTATCCACCTATGCTGTTTCAATATTATTTCAACTCTGAACCCTATTGTTAGTAGAGTTCTAAAATGATAGTTTCATTATCTTAATACCCTCACCAAGATCATTTATAGAAACATCAGAATTAAATCTTTCTCTAGAAGAGCAATCACGACCCTCCTGCCTCCCTACCCCCATCCTGCTAGTCTTATGTGTGTAAAACTGGTTTGATGACACCCCACCAAGGTGACCTTCAGGACTGAAGGTCAGGTGACATGAGCTCAGGCTGGCAACACATGCTCATGGAGGAAGAGAAGGGAGCTGCAACTCCTGGAATTGAAATTCTGACTCACCTTACTACTCTCCATGATCATGAGTGTGTGAGAGAAAGCTCTCTGCTCGGCTTCCTCAGGGATAGAGTTAATAGGACACTTAGAGTAGCTGAGAGGGCTGGCAGAGCAGACACCTGGCATTCAGATCTAAGGGAATGATCACCACACACATCTCTCTCCTGTGAACACAGCACACACTCTACATCTTTTTATGGATCTTCACCCTTCCCTTAATGTTTTCATGCAGGATGTATTTATTCTCTTGAAGAGAGAGAAAATTCATTCTCTGATCCTTCCTGCAGGTGCAGGATCTGCACAAAGTAGGAAAACCCTCAAGAACCACAGTGAGTTGACCTGGAAATGTCTGAAGGTTGATGAGACATCCTGTACTCCTAACCACAGGAAAATCAGACATATGCAATAAATAAAGCCATGGAGTGATCAGGCACAGACAGGGTGGCAGTGGGGATTGCCTAGGGAGCTAGCTAAAGATTCCTCCTGGGGCTACAATCATGGCTCAGTGGTGAGTAGTGTTTGCTTCTCTTCAGGAAGATCCCAGTTTTGCTCCCAGTACCCACGCTTTCAAGTTCACAACTGTCTATAGCTCCACCTCCATTGGACCTGCCACCTCCTCTGTCCTCTGCAGGCACCTGCATGTACATGGCATTCACTCACAGAGACACACACATACACATAAATGTAGATGTAACCAACTGTCTTATAAATAAGAAACACAGAACCAATGCAAAGAAGACAGCCAAGAGGTCAGAGCTAAGAGCAAAAACCTTACCCTTCCTCCTGCAGTGGTCCTACCTCTCCGAAGGAGCCGGTACTTCCTGTGTTAAAGTCTTTATATAGTCTCTGTTCTGCCTTCTCATTGGTTGTAAACCCAACCACAGGACTGCCTCATCACGGCCTGTCTGTACAGACCTCCAGGTCTTCTATGGTTGGTATTGAGATTAAAGGCATGTGTATCCAATGCTGGCTATATCCCTGAACACACAGAGACTTACCTAGCTCTGTCTACCAAGTGCTGTGATCACAAGCATACACCACCACTGCTCTGCTTTCCTATGACTTGCTAATAGCTCTGATCCCCAGGCAACTTTATTTATTAACATACAAATAACATTTTGGTACAAAAGAAAATATCACCATACATAAATACAAATCTTAAAAAGAGAAAGACTCCCTGGAGACAACTGAGGGGATCTGCTAGAGGAACACTGGGACCTGTTAGATCTGAAAGCTCAGGCCAATTCTGAACTGCAGCAACATGCATTAAGACTTAGATGTTAAGAAGGTTGGCGAGGTGGAGATATGGCAGAGCATACACCTCTTTTTTTTTTTTTTTTTTTTTCGAGACAGGGTTTCTCTGTGTAGCTTTGCGCCTTTTCCTGGAACTCTCTGTAGTCCAGGCTGGCCTCGAACTCACAGAGATCCGCCTGCCTCTGCCTCCCGAGTGCTGGGATTAAAGGCGTGCGCCACCACCGCCCGGCACATACACCTCTTAACCTAACTCATTACCACCCCCTTGTTTTTTCCACCTAGAATGACCCAATTCCTTCCTCAACTCTGTTTCCAGTTTTCAAGATCCACTTAGGCTATTCTAACTCAGACTAAAGGAGAACCTGTTAAAGAGACAATGTGCTTCTAAGGCATTACAAGAGGCTTTTGTAATGTCTCAGGAAAGGTGTCTCTAATGCAGATGTTTGGGTCCTTCACAGTCCAGGCCTTTCAGAGAGCTACTATGCAGACCCACCCTACCCTTACCCCCATCACAGCACCTGCAATACAAGAGACACACAAATGCTGGGATGACATACAGTTGTGGGCATGAACAGAGCAAGTTTTCGTAGTGAAGGGCAGATTCCTGGCTCCTGGGTTCAGGCCTTTCGCTTCTATTCCCCAGGAGCCCAGGACCTTAAGAGCCTCTCCCTACTGGTAGAACAGAGCAGCAGCATAACAGATGGTAAAAGACGGGAAGGAGAACCTCATTTTGATCTCATCTCAAACACACTCATGAGCTAGCTGTGCTTACCAACTCGAAGCACTTCCATGTCAACTTCCCAAGTTCTGTCATTAGGGGTTGTCCTAGTGATGGGGATAGTGGGTATGGAGAGAGCTGCTGGCTCAAGCAGCTGGGTCATGGGATAGATTATAAGATGCAGCATGAGTTAAACTGGAAAGGATGTAATTCAAGGTCTAATTTAAATAGCAAGTGCTATAATAAGACTCCTATAGGCCAATAGATGAAGTCTGCCTTTTTATACATATTCTTATGTTTGTCTGAATTCATTCTAGTCCTGGCCCTCAATAAAGAGCCATCACAGTTGTGGTACTGATGGATGGGGAAGGACAAAACAAGGACAGTGTAGTCCCAAAAACTGACACTAAGTGGTCACACCAATAAATATAAAGTTAAAGTTACTCTTGGGTATATGGTAATTTTGCACTATAGTTTCCACAAGCTCAACACAAAATACTTATTAGCTATTGCCACCTTGCCTTACTCTCAGTAGCAGCCAGTGTGCCCACAGTCTAGCTTCTGGTCTGCAGGCTGCCAAGTGGTCCCTACGATCTTGGATTACTACTTGGAATTTTGTTTTCTGGAAGGTGTCCCCTAATTCTTACATGTGGCTCAGTTCTGTGGCTCTGTGTTTCCAGACAATCAAGATTCACAAATTTAATCTATGTTTACTGAACATCTACCAGGAGACTACAACTGCATGCCTCCAAGTCCTCGCCCCCAAAGCGCTGGTCCCTCTTCTTATGGTGCTTCAGCAGTTCTTGTAGGGATGTTGTAAGCATAACTAGAAGGAAGTGTTTTGAAGGACTTGAACTTCATAGGATAGCAAGAAGAAAGGGAAGGAGGAAAGAGAGTGAAACCCTCAGCAGGTTAATTCCACTCTAGGTGGCACCCCTAGGAGCCTTTCCTTGATCAGCTAACATAAATACATCTGCTTGATACCAACATTCACACCTATCAACAAATCAACAAACAACTGTTGTAAGAAGGCAGATTCATCTTAAAGTATAATGTGGTAGCCTTCAACAGGAAAGAAAACTGAGTAAAAGACAGATCTTTAAAAATCATTACAATGAAAGAAACTTATGGACCTATGAAGAAACTTAGGGAACTATGACTGGGCCTATCACTTCCTTTGGTTGAAAACAGGCAAATAACTGCCATTAAAAATGAATTGCTTGCCGGGCGGTGGTGGCGCACGTCTTTAATCCCAGCACTCGGGAGGCAGAGGCAGGCGGATCTCTGTGAGTTCGAGGCCAACCTGGTCTACAAAGTGAGTTCCAGGAAAGGCGCAAAACTACAGAGAAACCCTGTCTCACAAAACAACAAAACAAACAAACAAACAAACAAACAAAAAAACCCAAAAAGAATTTCTTGCAAAAGGACAGCTTAATTCCAAGAAAAGGACAGAGTAAAAAGGTTACATTAAAGGGTATTAGGGGTGATCACTACTAGCTACCCAGAACCCTTCTTGTTGGGGGAAGTTTCAAAGGAACAGGAAAAGAGTGGATCGTGATGTATGTACTCTGTTTTACGATCAAGAGTTTGCCAGTGGTTTTGTGGGTGAGTACAGTTAGCACCACATGATTTGTAGAACCTCAAATACAAGTTGGTAATTGAAGGATATGCCAATACTGGCTCAGGAGGTACCTAGCTATCAGGCAGGCCTGGAAAAGTGGCTGCTGGAAGCTATTTTCTTATTAGTGTGTGCGTGCATGTGTGTGCACACAGGTGCTATAGGAAAAGCCAGAGAACATTTTTGTGGAGTCTGTTCTTCCGCTCCACCTTTACGTGGGTTCTAGGGACTGAGCTCAGGCCATCAGGCTTTTGTACCAAAAGCTTTGCCCACTGAGTCATATTGTTGGCACCTTTTGTAATTGTTTATTGAGCAAGGGTCTCACCATATACCCTTGGCTAGCCTGGAACTCCCTATGTCAGTAGTCCTCAACCTGTGGGGGTGGTATCGAACAACCCATTTACAGAGGTTGCCTAAGACCATCAGAAAACACAGATGTTTACAGTATAATTCATAACAGTAGCAAAATTAGTTATGAAGTAGCAATGAAAATAATTTTATGGTTGGGGTAGCCACATGAAGAACTTTATTAAAGGGTTGCAGAATTAAGAAGGTTGAGAACTGGGAGCAGGAGGAGAGATGAGAGGGGCTATCTGTGGTTGGTATGTAAAAATAAAAAAAAATTTTAAAGAAAAGGTTGAAAACCACTGCTCTATGTAGATCAAACTGGCCTCCAACTCACAGATATACAGCCTGTCTTTGCCCGGTTGCTGGAAATAAAGGTGTATGCTACTATACCCAGCCCCCTTTTTAATTATAATTTATTATTTCTTAGTATTGTGTCTATGTGTGGGAGCACATGCCACACTGCATATGTGGAGGTAGAGGACAACTCTGTGGAGTCTATCTGGGGATTCAACTCCAGTCACTGGAGCATCAAGCTTATACCCTCTTGCTAGCCTGAGGCTGATGAGATCAAACTGCACACCCTTTGGGTATCTGGAACACAAGGAAAGATCAGTGAGCCAACTCTAGAAGAAGGCTACAAACCACTTTCTTTGAAGTAAGAGTTCCAGCCAGATGCTCCTGAGCCAAAATGCGTCATATCTGAGGATACTGAGCCTGTTTCTGTCCTAAGACTTGCATAGTACACCTGAGACAAGGAGCCCGATTCTCCTATTTGGGAGTCAGGGTCCCACTTCTCTGATTTGCAAAGAAGGCCTTGCTTTACTGAGGTCAGAGTGTGTCCACTCACAGCCAACAATTCCTGTCAAACCTGCCCCCATCCTACCATTGGGTTTTGCAACTTCCTTTAGGGTTAGGGTTCAGGGTTAGGGTTAGGGTTCAGGTTTAGGGTTAGGGTTCAGGTTTAGGGTTAGGGTT